>BPTQ01000009.1:53122144-53237447 GCA_019973895.1 Chrysanthemum seticuspe | reverse complement strand
ATACAGCTCTACAGTCACAGGCTTTTCAAACAACCTTTGCAATTCTTCAAGCATGAGGTTAGGGAAGTAATTCTCAAACTGCTTTTGCAAGTTTGAGTTCATACTCCCAAGAATAATGCAGGCGACCTCATTATACTTGTCATACTCAGATTGCCATGCAGCTCGTGCTTCAGCAGTAGCATCAGCTGCAGGTTCAGGAGGACAAGGCGTAGTGAAATAATCTAGTCTTTTGGCAACCCTCAAGACAATTCTGAGTTGCCGATACCAATCATTGAAATTCGCGCTACCAGTCAATTTCTCTCGATCAAACATAGATTTGAACGACGAGGCTAGTGCAGTAGATTCAGCTTGAGCCATTTCTACAGAAAATAAAAGTTCAAAAGTTAGTACTTTCGATAAGTAAACATTCAAGAAAATAAAATACCCTTTGGTCAATATTCATATTAACCATAGTATTTTCCTTGAATTTTGGATCCTCATTATCATAGTTTCACCACATCAGTTGATCTGCTAGTGGTGAAAGTATAGAATAGGTAATTGTTGAAAAACAATAATTGACAAACAAGTTTTCAATTCCAAAAAATTATGGGATTTACAATTTTGCCAAAACAATTAATGCAAAACATAAGCATGTTTTATCCCATCTTATGCCTTAAGTCATAGGTCTCACTAACTAACTTAATTTAGTTGTCTAATTTAGAAACTGCAAATAATTAAGCTGATGTCTCACATAACATAATAATTCACCTTGTTATTGTAATCTAGATCAAGGTCTCACATAACTAAATTCCAACTTCAAGTGTTTCATATCATTAGATGGCATAAACTTAAATTTAAAGGGTACAATTTTTGACGTGTAATCAAAACTTATGTATAAAGAAGCATGCATACAACTTTATAGCATAATATTTTTGAAAAAACTTACATAAGATTTTAATTGCTAAGATTGAATTCTACAAAGTTTTAATCGATGCGTTGAGAAACTTACAACTTTGCACTAAGATGCTTCGTACATTGAATGGTTATACTAGGTAGCTCCAATCAAACTCACAAGGGGCAGAGGACCAGGTAAGCGCAAAAGCATAACCTTAGACATCCTTTCAGTGTGACTGTGCGCACTTCTTAATTAACCCCTTTATAGTTTGTTCTAGTGGGTGAGCCGTTCTAACCATTTAGTACAGTCGCATCAATCGATTAAAAGTTCAAGAATAATACTTAGATAACAAATCAGTTTCGTCATTATTTAGTCCATTTAATTTTTCTATTCAAAAAACCCTTTTTGCTTACTAACATGTCAAACAATATATAAACAAAAAAGCACTTTAATAAAAAAATTAAACACACTCAAATAATATAAACATATAACTAAACAATTTAACATATGTAAAAAACAATTAGCCACATGCATAATTATTTCAATAAAACCTAATAAACAATTCTAGGCGTAAATAAATGCATACATTAACTAGGGCTTTCACCTACAAGGTAGATGAGCCACATGCATCGACAAGTCGATTGCGTAAGCCAAAGTTAATAATATACCAATTAGCACATAACGAATTTTTATTAGTTATAATTGAGGTCTTCCCCAATTCAATAATTATCAAATAAATAAAACATGTGTGTATTACTAAACAATTTATTACAAACAGTACTCCATGGCAAAACATGCATGTTCCACCATGGATTCCGCATAACAATTATCACCCAAGATACGCATATTACATGGCACATAACAATTTATTCATAATAACCACATAAAATTAGCATGTAATCCTAGGGTTTCTACAAGTTTTACAAAATTAAAACCTAATTAAATAAAATAAGGGTAATCGACCCTATAATTAAAAATTAGTGTTTCGAATTCAAAACCCTAGAAACCATAAAAAGCATGCATATAATCATAAAGATTCAATTTTTATGTGTTTCGGTAATTAATTACATCATATTAACCTGGCTCTGAAACCAATGTTGGGTTTTACTAATCATAACAATTTACAAAAGCAAGTAAACATCATCAAAGCATGCAGTGGAAGAATAAAGAATAATATATGTATATTAATTAACCGAATAAGAAACGCGTACATTTTAGCAATTCAAGTAAACTAAACGATGTTTGAACAAGAACAAAACCCAAAACCCTAACTTAGGGTTTCACCAAATTCGACCCTAAAGAAGTCGACCACCAAGGAATACACAAACACAAATGCGTTTGTTCTTCGTTCTTGTACACACGTACTAATAGCGATTTGATGTGAAAAGCTAGGTTCTTGAATCACAAATAAAACCAAACACTTGTTTTTTGAGCTTGGAAAATTGATCCCTTGAGGAGGGGGGTTGTACGATCGGCCAAGCAAAAGAGGGAGGAGAGGAGAAGAGAAATTAGGTTTATTGGTGATCCAAGGTTAAGTTGTGAATGAATACAAAGGGTTTGTATTTATAGTTAACTTAACTTGATGACCAAGTTTGAGTGGGAATGGGTTTGGGAACCCATAACCGATCGGCCTAACCCATGGGAGGGGTTCTAGATCTTTCCCGACTTCTAATTTCAATTCTAGTCCCTTTAGTTTACATTTAACGACCGTTAACCAAACCTCGTTAAATATTAACTATTCGTTATGTTTTATTTCGTGACAAATAATTAATAATAATAACGTCTTATATATATTAATTATTTAACATCAACTCTCATACGTAATGTGTGCAATCCCGAAGTCTCGAGTTCGAATCCGGACATACGTATATTTAAATATCCATAAAACCTTTCACTTAAAGTATTGAAACGTGTTGTATACGTTCATTCCCATCTAAATAATCCTTCTAGCAAATACACATCTCCAAAGATAAAGGTGTGAGCTTTGTTCTTCTTACCGATAATATCCTTCCATTAGTAGAAAAAGCGGATTCAGAAGCAACGGTAGAAGCTTGTACGCTTGGTAAATCTCGGGCCATTCGGCTATAACGGGAAATTGAGGTTCCCTTTGTTTCCACCGATTCAAAACATCAAAATTCTTTAACTCTTCAGATGTGATAGTGCTTAACCAATCGGTTCTCATATATCTCCCATATTCGTTGCTTGATAAATTGTCACTCCTAGCCCGTTTATAGCTTTCTTGTCTTAAATTTGAAAATAAGTCCAAATATGGATCCACGATTGTAGTCGTAGTCCAAATCATTGAAGCCGAACTCATTCCCACATTTGTTGTACCATATTTCTCAAAATAAACATTTGAAATCATTTTTAAGACTTTCTTGTGCTTTTTTTTTACAAAAAAAGGGTCTAATTGAAGCAAATCCAAATCGTTAGCAATCTTGTCGATAAGATATTCCACCCCGCTAAGGTTCAAAAATGGGTTCATTGCGGCGGCACAAGTAATTACCGGTGGAATTTCTTCAAAATATTTGGTAAGTTTTTCTTTCATCCGCATAACCATATTCGAAAAAAGTGGACCATCATATTCGTATGATCCTAATTTACTACACATCATAAAAAGTTGGTTGAGGACCAAATGACTCGTGGGATAATAAACACCCGATAACATAGTTGTTGCTGTTTTAAAAACTTTGAGTAATTCGGTTACTTTTTTAATAGTAGCCCAATTTTCAACCTAAAATGGTACCATATCCTAACTTCTAGATTTAGAGCAAAGTTCAACATGAAAAAGTTGTAACGTTAATTTTTGGCGTAAACCACAAACAAACATGTCACAAGTCGAATTCCATCTTGTAGGAACGTCCCTATTTGGGGATAAAAAAAGGGAATTCGAATCATGACACAATTTTATATAATCCACGTATCTTTTGTTTCCCGTTAGAAAAATATCTTTTAACATTTTTCTAAAAGCTTCTCTTAAATTATTCATTTGCTCGTACTCTAGTCTGCTTTGCACAACCAAGTTAATGATGTGTGCAACACATCGACTATGATAAAAAAATACCATCAATAGGTGGTCGGTATTTTAGTATTAGCTTTTTAACCGCATTTGTATTATTGGAAGCGTTATCAAATGATATTGAAAAAACTTTTTTTTTTCTATTTTAAACGTTTTCATAATATATCGCAATATCCTACTTAAATTTTCACCCGTATGCGGATATTCAAAGTTTTCAAAAGCAATAGTACGTTTCATCATTTGCCAAGTAACGGGATCAACCCAATGTGCGGTAACACAAAGGTACGAACCGGGCACACCATGACCCGCCGACCAAATATCGGTTGTTAAGTTTACACTAGTTTTTAAAGCATCAAAACCAAGTATTAGTTCTTTTTTAACCTTTACCCAAGATTTAATGCAATCACGTTTAAGAGTTTGACGGCTTACATGATTATATCGTGGTTGAAGGCGCGTTTGAACCAACCTCGTTAACCGAGGGTTGTCGAAGTGGTTGAACGGCAAACCCTCTTGACTCACAAAGTGTGCAAAATCTTGACGAACCGCCCTCTCATCATATACAAAAATACTCCCATCTCGTCCCATAGTAGTTTGTTGTGATTCCGTATCACCTTTTGTTGCTTTACAATGTAGTGTGCTTATTCAACGTAGAGTTCTCATCGGATTTGATAAAAGTGTTACAACCTTTACATCTAGCCTTTTTTGATCCATCCGAGAACTTAACCAAATCAAAATGACACCAAATATCTTGGTTTCGGGATGTTGGTTCAACCCCAACTTCATACGGTTCATTTGTAGAGCCTTGAGCGGCGGTATTTGATGATGTGTTTTGAGAGGCTCGGTTTCTAGACATCGTGAGCTTTTTTGATCAAGTTTGTGAGCGTTTTTGAGTGTTTTTAGAGTGGTTGATTGTCGTGATTGAGCCAAATACAACCTTAGTATTTATAATAAAGTTTTGGAGGGTTTAATGTTGGTATTTATTGTTTATTACCGTATCTAAATGGGTAGAAATCCCTCCCAACGGTAAAAAAAAACAGCAGTTCTTTCTTTTGCAGCTTCTGTGAACAAAATGCATCCCAACGGCTAGAATCGGTTTCTCCAAACCGGTTTGGAGAAACCGGTTCCAAACCAGTTTCTAGCCTAAATATCGAGAACCGGTTAGGAACCGGCGGTTTCTCCAAGAACCGAACCGGTTCCTAGAAAAACCGGTGTTGACTGATTTCGGTTTCGGTTTTTTTCGGTTTTGGTCCGGAACCGGTTTGGATGGCCACCTCTACTCACGGATACTAATTACATTATGGTCCGTCACACTTTTTTAAACGAACATGAACACAAGGTTCGTTCTTTCAAGTTTTCCTCTCTAACGTGCAAGAAAACGGGTTGGAAGTAATTCAAATGTGCAAAAAACCTTATCACTTTATTTACAAAGGTTACACAACTATTATAATTTTTGTAATCCAACTAACTGACTAAACACATTATCTAATTAGTAGAAGGATAGAAATTTGTGCGGGCCAGTCAAACTCTTTTGACCCGCGCTTAGAAGTTACCCATTTTGACAACTCTTGACAAACAAGAAACTTACCTCACATAGGTCATGTTTGGCAACACCGTTTTGAAAGCGTTTAGAAGCGAAAAGCGGTAAGCGGTAAGGTTTTTAATCTTTTTTGGTAACAAAGTAGCAAGAGTTTGCATATTGTCTAACTGCTTCCACTTAAAATGCTCGATGAGGAAGCATTCCAATCATTCACTAGCGTTTAGTTTCTTAAATTACTTTTATACCCTTTAATAAACACAAGTATGTACCTGTTGATTCAATTCACTTTTTGTAATATTGATGCCTCTTAATATTCAATTCACAAGTACGTACATGTGGTTCATTTTACTTTTTGTATAATGTTGATGCCTCTTGATAGTATATTTTAATTTGTATTAGTGCGGATATGGATTTGTGTTATTATTATGTGTTTAATGATTGCATGCATATTTTTAAGCACCCCATGCATCTATTCTATATTTAATGGAACGTCTAATAAGATAGAAACAAATTTGTTATGATATTGTCACATCGATATAAAACGCACGTCGCATATAAGTTATAACATGTATCATAGTGTTTATGTAATATCAAACATGTAAAAGTAATGAGTTCCTTATAAATATTTACTTATGGCCGGATTTGGGCATGTGCAAAGTGACCAACTGCACAGGACCCAAAATCCATAAGGGGCCCCATAATTGTCCAATATTCTATAGCCCAGGTACAACCAAGGTCCAATAAGCTTTATTATTTTGTTTGGCGGTGTTAAAAACTGAAAAAGCTGCATATTAAAATATTGAAACACCTTCTAATTCGTCTAAAAAGTTACGCATTCGAGATTCGACAATTGTCATCACAGTTCATACGATTTCTCACAAACAGGTACATATATCTCTGTTTTTCATTAGTCCATATTTCTTTAGTTTAATGCCTTTATCAGTTATTAGTTTATTACTCTATTTGCTTTTGGACTATAATTTACATTCTACAATTGTTGTGATTGGAACCACCGAACCAGCCAATTTTAAATCCTTATTTGAGTTGTGCGCTTATATTATGTGAAGATTTTATAAATTAAAATCGGTAGAAGGTTTTGAATTTGATTTTGCTTCAAAGAATGCTAAGAGAATTGCATTATTTAAGAAATAGATAGTGATATGTAATATGTATCCATGATTAAAAGTACTTTGTTATTGTGAAATCACATATATAAATACTAACTGATTTCTTTAATAACATTATGAACTTATTTTGCATTAGCTTAAAATTTTGGGTCTTTTGCGATAATGGCACAGGCCCCCAAAATCCATGGGACGGCCCTGTATTTACTTTACTATGGAACACGCATAGCAAATAAGTTATAACTAGCGTCAAACATGTAAAAGTATTGAATACCTTATAAATAATAACTTTATTATTTGTTTAATCACTTTTTTTATTTAAGATATATATGCTTTTTTTTGTAATTTTACACTCTATAATTACAGCTACAACTACGTTACCAAACACGTTTTTTTAACAAACAACTACTGCTTACTACTACTGCTTGCTGCTACTGCTTACTGCTACAACTACTGCTTACTGCTACTGCTACTTGTCGCCAAACATACCCATATTGTGGTTTAGAAATATTTCTAAATTCGGAATTCTTGCACCTGCGTGTAGTGGTACACACATATACCAGATGTAATCCTTAATCGTTTTATAGTTGAAAATGTTAATTTTTAAAGTTAATATTAGTTCTAGTTTATGTTATTATGTACATGATGATGAATGATTCTTCTAAATCCAGTTGATATTTTTTTTTTTCTTAAAGGTAAATTTTATTAAGAAAAGGCGCCAACAAAGGGCAAGAACAAAACAAGCACAAAGCACTAAAAAACTGTTAGGACACTTCCCTAACTAGCTATGCTAAGGCTACACGCCAAATGGCCAAAGATGATATCCACAACAAACATAACAAAGAAACAAATACATAAAAACAGAATACAAATAGAACCAACAACAAAGACCACTATATTCCTATAGCATACTCTGGATCCATAAAACAGAAAGGGACCAACCAAACTGTGTTATTCCACCACCATATACTATAAGACATATAGAGCCATAACAAGCTGGAAATCTTCAAACAAAGAACAACCCATCTCATCCAAGGCCAAAACATCTTCCAAGTGAAACCTGTAATCAGAAAATAGAGGAGTGCCAAAGTAGCAGCCTAGAGGAGGTCACCTCCTTAAAAAACCTATTCCAAGCAAAACCACTAGGGAAAAAAGTTAGAATAGGAAAAAGAGTGTAACCCTCCCCTAGACCTCCCCAATTAGATCTTCTCATGTCATGAAGCATCTTTAGCATCCTAAGCATACCAAACAGCTCTCCATAGTATGTAGAGATACTGAAAATGCTCCACCAAACCTGCATAATAACAGTCCTGCACCAATACCCACTGAACCAGATAATAATAACACAATTAGTACCACCCATAATCATAATCAAAGGGTTCCAGACTCTATTACAAGCCCAGAAACCAGTACCCTTAGACCACCACTCAAACCAACTAACAATCTTAATACTACCCATCATCAGTACTTTCTTTAAGCAGTTCTTCCACCATTCTTCTATAATACACATTCTTATCAATCTTCAGGTCCCAAATTCTAGCAGCATCAACAGTGTTGGAGTTAATCATGAGCTTTAACCCCAACAACTTCATTCTAACAGTTCCCACAATGATCTTAAACAGGCTATCCTCATCTCTAAACTCCTTCTTAAAGCACCTAGAGTTTCTTTCTTGCCACACAAAATATACACAAGCACCCCAAACCAACCTCTGAATAATGCTCCATACAGTGTTATTAGCAGAATTATTAGAAATAAATGATACAATACTAGCCCATTCATTAGAGATACCATCTAATTTAGCCATAGGCTTTAACCTGTTCCACAAGCTTTTAGCAAAAGGGCATAGAAAGAAAAGATGTCTATGTGTCTCATTATCCTGATTGCATAGATGACATGTCATGCTCTGTATACTCATCCACTTAGACAGTCTATCAAGAGTCTTCAACCTACCCTTAATAGCGACCCATAATATAAAAGCATGTCTCGGTATACATTGATTATACCAAACATGTCTAAACCAAATAACCTTGGGACCTACATTACTAACAGCATACCAAACTTCTTTAACAGAAAAGTCCTTCACATTACCCTTTTTATCTACCCACACAGTCTTATCCTCTACATCACAATCCAACTTAGGAACAGGAACATCGGTAACTTCTCTAAATCTATCCTCCCACTCAATAGGCCACATCCATTCATTATCCTGGATCATGTCTGCCACTTTAACTTTAACACACATATTAGCTTGTTCAAGCATTCTATGGCTAATTAATCTATTTAAAGGACCATTATGATGCCATTTATCAAACCAAACATTACAAACCTTTCCATTACCAAGTTTAACCTGAACAAAATTTTTGATCTTGTCTCTTAAGTCCAATAACTGTTTCCAACACCAAGAATACCCTCTATTCAGTTCAACATCCCACATACTTCTACCTTTTAACCAATAAATATTAACCCATTTGACCCATATAGAATCTTTTCTACTAACTATATTCCATATATGTTTCGCCATCAAAGTTTCATTCCACAACTTAACCGGTTTAAGCCCTAAACCCCCCTGATCCTTAGGCTTGCAAACCTCTTTCCATGAAACACTAACCATACCCCTAACACTACTACCTCTATTCCAAAGAAAATTTTTAAACAGCCTATCAATCTGTTTACATATACTAGCAGGTAACAGGAATAAAGAAGACCAATAGACTTGTAAAGAATACAAAATAGAAGATATAAGCTGTAACCTGCCAGCAAATGATAGATCATAGTTTCTCCAGTTGTGAATCCGTTTCTTGATCATCTCAACCAAAGGCTTGCAATCCATATCAGATAACCTTTTGGAGACCATTGGAACGCCCAAATACTTGATAGGTAATACTCCTTCATTAAACGGCATCACCATCTTGATATTAGCCACAACATGATCAGATACATTACCAAAGAAAGCTTCACTCTTGGTCATACTAGGATGAAGCCCTGAACTCATACAAAATTCATCTAATCCTCTTCTCAAAACAGAAGCTGATATCAGATCCCCATGACACAACATAAGTAAGTCATCCGCAAAGCACATATTTGTGATTTTAAGCTCCTTGCAACCCCAATGATATTTGAACCCCTTTTCAACCTTCACATGCCTCTGAATCATCAAATTAAGCACCTCCATGACTAAAGTAAATAGATAAGGGGACATTGGATCCCCTTGTCTCAACCCTCTACCCGCCTTAAAGAAACCATTTGGCTCACCATTTATGCAAACAGAAAACGATGCAGTGGTTAGACAGACCATAATCCAATGCACCATAACAGGATGGAAACCAAATTGCTTTAGGATGAATTCAAGAAACTGCCAATTCACGGTATCATAAGCCTTTTGTATGTCAATCTTAAAAGCACATCTACTTGATCCCCCCCAAGTTTTCCAATTATAACCCCTCATCAATTCCTGTGTCAGCAATATGTTATCACAAATCTGTCTACCTGGAATAAAGGCACTCTGGTACTCCCCCACAAGCCCACTCAAAACCACTTTAATCCTATTAGTTATAATTTTACTAATAGTTTTATAAACTACATTACAACAACTAATAGGCCTATAATCACTGACTTTCTTAGGTGCAACAATTTTAGGAATTAGAGAAATAACAGATGCATTAACCTCACCAAGCATCTTGCCATTAGCAAAGAACTCCTTGACTGCAGCACAAGTATCCTCACCCACAACACTCCAAGCACTCTTAAAAAACTTGGACGTATAACCATCAGGACCAGATGCCTTGTTATCATCAATGTCAAATAATGCAGTTTTAATTTCATAATCAGTCACCTTTCCAATCATTTCCACAGCAACATCAGGACTCAACTTAGTAGTAAAGAGAGAGCCCGGGTCATCAATAGGAAACACAACCTCACCAGAACCAAAAAAGTCTTCAAAATGACTAACAAACTTGCCCACCATATCGTCCCCATGATAAGCAGTCCCATTGTCATCATACACCACCTCAATCCTGTTTTTAACGATTCTATTTTTAACCATATTATGAAAATAGGCAGTATTAAAGTCCCCTTCCTTGATCCACTCAATCTTCGCCTTTTGTTTCAAAAGCAACTCTTCATCCAATACGGCTTGCTTATAAGCATAAGCATAAACAGCTTCTTCTTCTCCAAGCATAACATTAGACGGGTCATTCTTCAAAGCTTCTTTCACACTATCCAACTCCTGTTTCAGTTTTGCTACCTTATCACTAACATTGCCATTCTTTTTATTCAAATTCCTCATATGTTTCTTCATAAACTTAAGCCTTTTAGCTAAAACATACATAGCATACCCTTTAACCGGCACATTCCAATTATCTTTAACAGTATCAATGAACTCCTTCTTAGTCGTAAGATAATTCAAAAACCTAAACGCTCTATTTTTCTTACCCTTCTCTTCAGGCATCACCAACACAGCTGGAGTATGATCCGAACTAGCAAATGCCATAAAATTAGCAAAGCATTCAGAATACTCACTCACAAATTTGTCATTACCCATAATTCTATCTAACTTCTTACGCACACCACTATTTGGATCTCTCCTTTTTTGAGCCCAAGTAAAAAGCAACCCAGTAATCTTGATATCCTCAATATTTATACTATCAACACAATCTCTAAAATCCTGTACACCAAATGTTTTAATCCCCAGACCACTAGAGTGCTCAGAATAATCCAAAATCACATTAAAGTCACCAATCAGAACCCAAGGAAAAGCACCAGCAACACCATAATGCTCCCTCAAATTCTTCCAAAGAGTCCTCCTATCTTTAACATTAGTCTCCCCATACACAAAAGAGACATACATCTCCTTGTTTTTACTTATTCTCTTAACCAAAAAGTGCATCACCTGACTATTTTGAGTTAACAGTTGGACAGAAAAGACGTTATGATCCCATCCCACAGCAATCCTACACCCCTTAGGACTGTCTACAGAATTAGAAACCCAACTCCAATTACCAAAAACATCATTACAAACTTTATTCACAGCCTTTTTACGTAACTGTGATTCAATAATACCAAACATACTAATACCATTCTTACAAATGAAATCTTTAACCTCTGTTTGTCTAAGGGCACTACACATCCCTTGGACATTCCATGAAGCAATTTTTATCACCATTAATTAAGAGAAGATGAAGATGCAACATTACCTTGCATCTGAGAACAGTCACCTTCCATACCCTTTGAAACCACATTCCTAGCCATGAATCTTGCAGTGCCATTTGTATCCTCTGCAACTTCATTTTTAATACCTTCCATAACATCCTCATAAAACTGGTCTTGCATCATCTTATCCACCTTATGACCCATAATAGACTCATAATGGTGCACCATATCCTCAGTCCAGTTCTCCATAATAGCATCAGTAAGCTCTTGATCAGACATACAAAACAACTCTACTTCAGCAATCTGTTTTTCCTTCACCCACTGTGCTATTTTAGTTAACTCATTCCTATAAATATCATCATATACCTTCATAAAAGCTTGGTTTTGAGTAATATCATTTCCCTTCATTAACTCCACACTCTTCTTCTCAGCTTCATCTTTAGCAATCATTGCCACATTTCTATTCCCATATACTATATCTTTTTGCAATTTTGAAATTCTCCCCTTCAACTCATTAATCTTACTCTCCTTTACCTTTGCCATCTTCAATTCCTCCCAAAACACAACCAAATCATCAGACCATTTGCTCCTATCCTCATCAGACATATCCATACCCAACATACATGCCATATCCATCTTCTTCTTCATATCCTCCCACTCCTGACTTCCTTTTTCTATTTTCTCATTACTTAAAACATCAAATTTATTACTTGTTTTAATGACCTCCTTTACCACCTTCTTAGTCTTCTTATCACCAATTACACCAACATTCTTTTTCTGTACCTCATTATCACCCCCATTCATCTTGTTTCCCATAACACCTTCATCTAATTTCTTCTCAACAGTGGCTACAACAGGAACACTTCTATTATTCATGCTATTATTATAACCACCTCTACCATTCATTCCACCCCTACCCTGCATACCTCCTCTACCTCTGCCATTATAACCACCCCTCACACCATATCCATTCCCATTACCCTGACCACCATAAGACCTGCTAGTACTAGCTGCATACTTATCATTCTTCCTCACCTCTTGCCATGTTTCCTTTTCCTTATTCTTTTCACCATTAGTAGCAACTTTAGTAGCTCTAACTTCCTCTTCCTTGGCCAATTCTTCTTCAGTCCATACTCTAACCTTACATACTCTATAATCATGCCCAAACACCTTACAGTGAGTGCACAACGGTGGCTTCCAATCATATCCAACCCTCAAACTCATAGACTTACCCAACTTGTTATAACATATCTCAACAGAATCAACCAACTCTCTAGATGCATCAACTTCAACAAGCACCCTAGCAAAACTAGCCCTACCATACGCCCTTGAGCACATAGATGTCGTTATCCTATCCATAATGATTGGGTTACCTACACTGCTTGCAATCCTGCTAATACCATCAGCATTCCATGCCTCAAGAGGAACATTATAAATCTTAACCCATATTGGTACTTTAGTTGGCTCCGGCTTCTCCATACAAAGACCCGCTTCCCATTTCTGAACAAAAAACGGCTTCCCATCAACCAACCAAGGACCATTCTCAAGTACATAATTCATACCCTCATCTGATTTGAACTTAATAAAGTGAAGCCCACACTCATTCACTATTATCTCATCAACCTGGTATGATCTCCACATCCTCCTCAAGTGCCCTGAAATCTCCCTATAACTCATATTAACACCAACAAAGTACCCAACCAATGTCAAAAACCAATTCTTACTACCTTCCTCAATGACTGGATCCATGTCCACCACTCTCCTGCCAAACTCATTCACCCTTAATGGTATTGCAGACAACTTATTTCCTAGTCCACCAATAGTACCCTGAAAAGCATTAACAAAGGACATTGGCTTTTTACCATTGTTGCGATCCAACATCTCAGTATCATTATCATTACCATTTCCCCCTTTACTATCACTACCCTTACCGACAACTTCATTCAAGCTAGGCCACTTAGTACCCCCACTATTACCACTCCCATTAGACTCAATCACATTACTCCTAGAACTACCACTTTCATTCACATTACCCTTCAAACTATTATTAGCATTCTCAGAAACAAAATTACTAGCATTCAAATTAGGTTTAGCATTAGCATTTTCAAAATTCTTAACCAAACTATCAACCATACCATTACCTTTGTTGTTATCCACACCAACTTGAGCCTTCCCCTGCTCCCCACCTTCACCATTGATAACCCCTTCATCTCCTTTCACCTGCTTTCCACTGACCTTCTCACTACCCACATTCACCTCATCCTGTACCTCAACTTCCTCATCACACTCATCAGTTTCTTCCCCTTCAAACTCCACATCCTCCATATCCTTCATAGACTCTCTAAGCTTGGTGTTACCTTTCTTTGACCCCTTCTTAAACACACCTCCAACAGACTTAGCAACATTAATCCCATGTTTCACAGACAACTTAGCATCATTACTTGAGCTTCTAGTAGCTCTTTTAGGTCTAATCACTTCCTCTGATGGCCTAGGCGGCATCATGTTAGGGTTTATTGCAATAGGTTCTTTCATGATTGGATTAGAGTGGAAATGAACACGAAAAGATGTGGTGAATCTACATAATCAAACGTTTGATTAGTAGAGATGAATTGAGAAGAGATACGATGAACAGTGGGTTTGTGTTTATTTGTAACGGTCAAATGAAATGAAAATAATATGAAGATCAAACGGTTGAAATTTGGGGATTTTTATATGTTTAGATAGATCATGAACAGTAGATTCATAATCAAAAAACAATAATAAAATTCAATGGTTGGATTAGAAATGGATGATGAATTACTTAATAAAATTGATTAGGGTTTTTAGAGAGAGAAAGTGTGTGCGTTTTCGATGATATACATTTATTTTTTATTAAATCCAGTTGATATTATTAACGGGTTGGTATTCGTTAAGAACTGGTCCATTGAGATAAACATGGATGATGTGTTTGGAGCAAAAGAAACCTTACTGAATTTATAGTTTAATGTGTCACTTAACAAGTATTGTGTCTACATGTGTCAGTTATCATATTGTGTGTATGTACGTTTTAATGAATAATTATTTCACAATGTATTAAACTTTACTCATGACCATGCATACAATAGGATAAGCTAAAAGTTTATATATTCAATAGATAAAAAATAGTTCATTACACAAGAAAGACTTAACATTAAATACATTTTCAAAGCATTATCCCAGAGCATGGGGTGTCGTAGGCAACCCACTTCTCTTCATTTGAGCTCCACGTGTGCCACCTCACCTCCATATCACTCCAACACACTCACTTAAAAATACCCCCCAATCACAACTAACCAAAACCTCTTCACTTGGGTCCCACCCACCCTCACAAACACATCACAAACACAAAAGAAACAAACACAAACACTGCAAAATCTTTTGTCTTTTACCATGTCGTTGGACTGGCGAAACCACAAGTGGCGAACCACCATGGTGTCGTGGCGATGTGTGAAAAAAAGTGGCGAGCTGCCACATCAGATTTGGCGAGGAACGAAATCCCCCACACCCCATGCTCTTATAAACTCATTTCACACATATACAATTATAGATTTTATTCACACATATATATGCATTTCTTGTTTAGTCTATCTAGTTGCATTGTGACTCAATTTGAAGGTATTTAGTTAGTTGTCACATTTACACTTTTGTTTGGAGACTTCTACAAGAGGTTTAACATCTGGAAAGAGAGAGAGGAAAAAAAATAAAATAAAAAAATAAATAAAAAATAAAAACCAGGCCGTTGACATTTATTTTTTAAAGTTCAGACAATTGGAGAAGTGGTGGTTGTGTGATATAAGTTTGTCTTGTTAGAGTAAATGAGATGGCACACATTTAAATGGTTTGCACTCAGCAATTTTGTAGCAGAGTTTGCATTGATAAGTTTGAGCCACTAAAATGTCTTAACTAGTTTCACCTAACAAACATAGTTTAGCTGTCGACTTTTGTCATGGCTAAAAGTGTCACGTGGTTAAAGGCTTCGATTCTTGTAGTGAGATTACTTGCATCCAGTTATAGTGAGGTTTAATTGTGCAAGTGGACACGACACCATGGTAGGATGGAGGGAGTATTTGTTTTGAAAGAAGATTTCGTCACGACTTGGTGAGTAGCGTATAAGATTTGACATGGATCCGTGTTCTATAAAGTATAAACACTGTAAAAATTCTTTGGCTTGAAATAAAGGCTTAAAAGGAACGGCATTGGGTGACAAGTGTAGTCAAACATACATTTTCATAATAAGAGCCTATAATAAAGGCTTAAAAGGAACGGTATTGGGTGACGTCATTTTGATTTTGTAAAATAATAAATTAATAAATGAAAGAATAATTAGTAAAATTTTAGTTGTTAAATTTTAAATAAATTATCTAACTTAGTAAACTTATTAATTTTCATTTTCTTTTTAATAATAATATAAGTTTAATAAATCCCCTCTAGACATGATACCCCCTATAGACACTATATTCACTATAAATATTATTATCATTACCTATTAAATTAATTATATGCACAAAATTATAAATATCAGAATAAAAGCACGAGTTACTCTGATATATAAATGAGTACACGAGATTGTACATATAAGAACGCCTTATGATTAAAATAGTAGGACTGTTATTTCGTTTACATTTTTTTAAAACTCTGAACAATGATTGTATTTCTTGTATATGTGCAAAAATAAGCTGAATTGTGATTATCATATTAAAGTTATAAATGTGTGAGTTTGGTTCATTGTAGATCACATTTTTATCAAAGATCAAATGGGATGATCCTCACCCTTCATTCTTTTTAATCTAATGGTTAGGATTTAAAAATACATGATAGAGAAAAAAAGGGGGGGACAAAATAGTAAATTACATTCTCACGCGATAATCACATATACTCATTTATGTCTAACACCAACCCCCCACCCACCCGATCTCTCTCTTAAATCAGTACTTCACTCACACACTAACACACCCTCACAATCACTCTCCTTAACCTAACTCACAATCACTCTCAATCAACATCGACGATTCACAACACACGCAATCAAAATCAAATAACCGATTCTTCATACAAGTATTAGGGGATAGAAGGCTCAGATTGGAGTGATTATAATGCCTAAACGAAAGAAAGCGCCGGCTGATTCTAGCACTTCTGGTAATTTCTAACTCACTATTTATGTACTTTTTAATTATTTCAGCTTGCTAGAAGGATTAGGGGATAGAAGGCTCAGAGTGTTTGATTATTGTTGTTTTTAGGGTTTATGATTTGTGAAGTCTTGGTTTTCATTATGATTTTGTTCTGTGAAAAATGATGCGTAGCTGTTACTTAATGTGTAGGTGTTAGTTATTGTGTGTTTTTAGTTGTTTCCCCCAAAAATGATGGTTTTCATAATGAATAGTTTTTGTTGTTTAATGTGTAGCTGTTAGTTTATGTGTAGCTGTTGTTGATCTGATAAATGGTTTTTGGTAGATGTGGGTTGGTCTGTTGTTTTGTACCTGGTTCGAGTTGGCATTGTGTTTGCAAATGGTTAGGGTCAGGATTAGGTTGTGGTTCGTGTGATTCAGTTGCGAAGTTCAATTGTTTAGATTTGTGGGTAGAAGTTCAGCATAGTGTTTGTGGTTACGGGTCGAGGTCATGGTGATTTGTGGTCGAGAGTCGTGAGTTTATTTTGGTAAGGTTAGGACCAGGTTTGTAGTTATAGTTACGAAGGGTGGATGGAGTTGGCGTTGGGGGTTTTATGAGCTTTGAGGCATTAGTTTTTATCTCCATTTTTGTGTTTAATTGTTTTGATGCTCCAAGGTTTTAAAGTGTCGCAACTATTAAGTTTATATTTGATTGTTTAGTTTTAAATTGATTTGAATCTGATTCTTCTTATCGGTGATAGTAATTGTCATTTGTGGCGCAAAGCACATAAACCTTCTGGTTTTACATAGCTGAAGTTGTATTATGCTTTTACATTTCAGTCTATAGTAGTCTATTTTGGTGGAATCTAATTACCAATCGCTTTGAATCTAGTTACAAATGAGTATCTTTTGGTCTCAGTTTCTGTTTTTCTTTTCAGTCCATAGTCGATAAATTCTTTTGCATATCGATTTTGGTTATAATTAACTGCTAATTATATGCTTGTTTTGGTTTTTGCGTTTTAACCTTTGATGTTGATGACTTTGCAGACGATGATGCTGGACTTGATAAGCTTTTGAAAACAACACCTTTTTTAAAGGACAAAGCTTCAGATACAACTACTGATGTTCCGAAAGGTATTTATAGTCACATATCATCTTTACTTTCTTATCTATCAAGGCGAATGCAATTAGTCGTTTTGACCTTACTTTTCAGACAAACATACTAATTGTAGCCAAACTCATATGTGGAGCTGATTAGCCTACATTACATTTTCCCTTATGGTCAGGGAAAATTACTTGTGTTTTTTTAAAATCAAAACTGATTTGGACAGATCACTTGTGACTTGTGCAAATCACAAGTGATTTATGCAATAAATCAGTTGTGATTTTTCCAAAAAACACAAGTTGTTTCCCCTGATCTGAAGTGAACATGTAATGTAGGCTATTCAGAAATTACTTACAAAAACTTAAACATGTTATTTTACTTTTAATTAAAAGTAGTTTACGTTTTCTTACAAACCTTTTCAATTGTTTTATGTAGGTGTCACAGATCCTAAACCATCTAAAAAGAAGTCCAACCCATCCTTACCTCGCATCAGTGAAGTAAGTGAGGCTGCTGACAGTCCTTCTCATGAAACACCAAAAAAACCAGATTAACTAAGAATACGGCCTCCCGTGACTCTCCTTCTGATCCAAAGCCTGAACCAAAGGCAAATCCTAAGCCTAAGGCGAATCCTGAACCAAAGGAAAATCCTAAGCCAAGGGAGAATCCTGAAACAAAGGCGATTCCTGGTCCGAAGTCAAAGCATGATGCAAAGGAGAATCCTTCTGAGGCGAAGCCTTCTGAGGCAAAGCCTTCTCAGGCGAAGCCTGATGCAAAGGAGAAGCATTCTGTGGCGAAGCCTGATGCTAAGGCGAAGCCTGAAGCAAAGGCGAAGCCTGAAGCAAAGGCGAAGCCTGATGCTAAGGCGAAGCCTGATGCAAAGTCGAAGCCTGATGCTAAGGCGAAGCCTTCTCAGCCGCCTATGCTTAATGTTGAAAAACAAGACAAAAAACTCAAAGGAAATGTGCATCCGCCACGTACTGACTATAAACATAAGCAGGCGGCGAAGCCGCAAGTAGAGACACATCCTTCTGGCAACTCTAAGTCCACTTCTGAGTCGATGGAGCAACTTGAGGTGGAACCTTCTAGGAAGGACAAGTCTAGGAAAATAAAGACTTTAGATTCTTTTGTAGAGGAAGAGGAGAAAAAAGAGAGTGTTAAGAAGATCAGAGCCGTTGCTAAGGATAAGGGTAAGAATGTTGTAGAGGTGGAAACTCTAAAAGATGTGAAGAAGGAAGATGACTCTGGTTCCGAATCTAGTTTACAGAAAGTTAAAAAAAGGCGGAGAGGAAAGGGTCCAAGTGAGGCAAAAGTTAAGAAGGAGTTTCTTGATAGTGAATATCCTAGTATGCGTTCAAGGGTTGTTCCTGTTTCGCTTTTTAAAACAATTCGTGGTGCTAAACTGAATATGAAGTCATTTTTGGATAGTATCGGTTTTGGATCGTTATTTGGAGTTAATATGGAAGTAATTCCAGGGAGTTTGGGTCATTTGGCTGTGAAATTGTTTGATAGTAAGGAGTTTTGTATGCGCTTAAAAAAGGGAACTATTCATGTGAATGCGGACAAAGTTCATGATATGTTAGGACTTCCTAATGGTGGAAGATCACTTTTGTCTCTAGATGTGAAACCTAATTGGCCTTAAGATCCAGTGACACAAGAGTGGCTTAACCAGTTTGATGTGCAGATTGGAAAAATCCGGGCGTCTCATATTGCTGACAAGATTACAACCGCAACTCGTGTTGATTTAATGTTCAAGCTTAATTTTCTTACGCTTGTCACCAACACACTTGCCAAGAATGAGAAAACGAATGGGGATCTTTCATTTGATGTCTAGAAACGCATTCATGATGACACTCCGGTTGACTGCCTGGATTGGTGTGGGTATATTTGCAACTGTCTTTATAACAGTAAACTCCCAGAGGGTCGTGGTTTCTACTACAATGGGCCCGTGTATTTCCTTGTTGTAAGTTTTCTTTTCATCTATTTATGTTTCAAGCTTTATGTGTATACATTAAGCCAATGTAAATCACTTGTGATTTATATTTGCAGTGTCAAATCACTTGTGATTTGACACTTTAACCTAATACATGTTCTTAAACTTTTCTTTAAAGCTGATGTTTTAATATATCTTTTGTATGTTTTTATAACTAGCTTTTGTACTTGGATTCAATCAAGTTTGAAGCCATGCCATACATTCGTTCACCTCCAGTACTTAAAGACTGGACTTCTACTCTGCTGAGCAATAGAATGGATCTTGAGATTGAACAAGGTGTATTTGGCGACTTGGAACTACAGGTAGAGTGGACTCCTGAGGAGTCTGGGGTAACAGAGGGTTTTTTTGAAACTAATGAAGTAGGCAATTTTACCAGATTGTCTTATCCATCAGCACCGACCACCCAAGAGGTAATATACGATCACATGTGATTATATACTTTTTATTGTAGTAATTTATGAACTTTTAGTTAATTAACAGATACTTTTTTTGTCAACTGTTTGTAGGGATTTTGCAAGAAGGTTGAAGCGAAGTTTTCCATCATTTCTGATGAGATGGAAGACTTAGAAGAGACCCTCAAACAATTTAAAAAATTGTTCCCTGGTGATGCCAAGCTTCGTGATTACCTTGACAAGTATGGTTAACTCTTCAAGAAGGTAATGAATCTAGATGACGAAGTTGATCAGGAAGACGACGATGGATCTGAGGATGAATCGAGTGACGACGAAGAAGAATCTGGTGATGAAGAAGAATCTGGTGAGGAGGATACTAAGGAAAAACCAAAAGCAGTTAGTGAGGAGGATCATGGTGATGAACAAGAGAAATAGGATAGTGAGGAAGATACTGAGGAAGACAGTGAGGAGAGTGATGGCGAGGAGGAGAGTGATGGTGAGGAGGATGGTGATGAGGATGATGGTGAGAAAGAATAAAATAATGATGAAGAGGTCGGTAAGGATGGTGGAGATGAAGATGAGAGAGGCGCCAGTGAAGAGAGTGATGGCGAGGAAGATAGTGAGGAGAATGATGGCGAGGAAGATAGTGAAGAGGATGATGGTGAGGGAGTAGAAAATAAGGATGAAGAGGTCACTAACAAAGATAGTCAAGAACTTGATGCTAAAACTGAACAACTCTTTCAATTGCTCGACAAAAACAGTGATCAGATTTGAAACGAGGTTGATTTTCTTGCTCTTAATTATTATAAACAAAATTTCCAAACACCCATGTGGCTTTTAACATACTTAATTTTCCTTCTTTTGTATTTTTTTCATTTAATTAATAAGTATTTTGTTTTTTATTTCAGCATCATGAGCGCCCCGTAGTTGATGCATCTCTAAAGGCTCCTGCGAGAAGCCATGCTGCTAAACGAGCTCTCCACCTTTGCTCTCCTTATCTTAATAAGAAGACTGTCGTTGACTCTATAATGATGATGGACGAGTATAAATTTTCCAACTATTTGTTTTCGATGTTTGGCGAGAATGGGTAAGAATACTACTTGCGATTTGTACCTGCAAACTACAAGTGATTTGTATGTACAAATCACTTGTGATTTGCAGGTACGAATCACTTGTGATTTGTATGTACAAATCACTTGTGATTTGTACCTGAAAATCACAATTTTACGGCTACTTTCTTACAACCACATTTTTAATACAGCGATGTGGTCTTTGAAACGAAATCTGGCGATTCTTTGATCAGAGATCAAATGGAGTCATTAACACCGCGTTTTCGTGTGGATTCTGGTGTCATTGATTGTTGGTCTACTTTGCTTAATTATGAGGAAAAATTCAAAGAACCAGGAGATATGTCGAGGCATTTCTTTCATACGGGTTGTGTTGTAAGTTTTCGATCTTTTTAATAAAGTTGGATTAAACTACATAGACGTTTTTATTCCTTAAGTGACTTATTGTTTTATTAATACAGACAAGGAATATGTGTCATGGCTGACTCATGTGGGAGCAACAGTGTGAAATATTTGATGCACAAGTTGCATTTAGTTTCAAGGACAATACTGATGGCTCTAATCTCAAGGACGTTGATTTGGTAACTTTTTTATTTTTTACAGTTTAGTAAAGAAGATTACTTTCATTTATTGATTTTTTGTTCTTTGTATAATAGGTGTTCTTCCCCATTCTCGGTTCCGAGTGTTTTTATGTTGTTGTTATTAATCTGAAAAAGACGGCTATCAATATCCTTAACAACAATCGTGACGAGACAACATCATATGAAGCTTACAAAGACAGATGTGATCTATTGGTAATTTACTAGTCAAAATAATTTATATTTTTTTTCTTTTCTTTGACTTTTGGAACCATTTTATAATTATTTTGTTATTTACTAGTCTGACTATTTTTTAACATTGGTTTTTTTGTAGATAAAGTTGTTTGCAAGGTACCTGGAAAGTGTTGGCCACAGAAAGAGTCAA
This sequence comes from Chrysanthemum seticuspe, assembly GCA_019973895.1. Lineage (NCBI taxonomy): Eukaryota > Viridiplantae > Streptophyta > Magnoliopsida > Asterales > Asteraceae > Chrysanthemum > Chrysanthemum seticuspe. Next base: position 53,215,104 of record BPTQ01000009.1, on the reverse strand, counting down.
GCTGTTGCGACTGCAGTTCCACACATTCCGAAACTGAAATGTTCCACGACAGAGAATAATATCGAAGACTCTGGTATCTACTGTATGCATCATATGGATATGTACATGGGAGAAGCATTTTCAAGGTGGGACTGTGAAATTGTGGGAGACTCGGATAAAGAACATCTCTTGTTGCTCTTGAGGGTCAAGTATGCAACCAAGATTTTGTCACATGACATAATTTGCATGCTAGGAAACATATGAAAGACTCTGAGGAATTCCATGTGAGGTTTATACCAGTGACAAAGAAGGAGATGATCAAGAATGCTATCCAGGCTAGGGCAAACCGCGAACGTTATAAGTATGACGTGTAGTTGTAGTAATGAACTGTTTACTAATTGTGTTTGTTTTTAAGGTCTGTTGTTCATGTGTCTTTATGGACAAGTGTTGGTCATGTCGTTATCCTGGCAGGTGGATTGAGTTTCCAAATTTTGTTGGTCATGTGTCGTTATGGACACGTGTTTTGGTGGATCTATGAAAAGTCATCTTGTAGTTATGGACAACTATTTAGCCTATTTAAATAGATTTTCTTATTAAGCTACTGTGAAAAGTGAGCGTGTAGTTAATGTGACTTATTAAATTTTTGGTGGTTATTCACTGGTGTGGGCAAATCACAAGTGTTTTGATCCAAATCACAAGTGATTTGATCCAATATCAAGTGATTTGATCCAAATCACAAGTGCTTTGTAACAAATCACAAGTGATTTGATCCAAATCACAAGTGATTTGTCACAAATCACGGATCAAATCACTTGTGATTTGTCACAAATCACTTGTGATTTGTCACAAATCACTTGTGATTTGATCCAAATCCAAATCACAAGTGATTTGTCACAAATCACAAGTGATTTGATCCAAATCACAAGTGATTTGTCACAAATCACTTGTGAATACAACTATCAACAGATCAAATCACTTGTGAATACAACTATCAAATCACTTGTGAATACAACTATCAACAGATCAAATCACTTGTGAATACAGCTATCAAATCACTTGTGAATACAACTATCAACAGATCAAATCACTTGTTAATAAAAAAGTACAAATTTAAATCCAACTATCATTTTTATTCAATAAGTAATCAACATATCAAAGTTTTTATCTCAAGTAACAATCAACATCTCAGTTACAACTGAGGTAACAATCCACAAATATTTAAAACTTAAATTATGTAAAGTATTTATAAAGTAAAAAAAAATCACTTAGTTTGAAGCAGTGTTATTCATTGATTTTTCAGCCGCTGCTTTTGCAGCCGCTATTGACTTTGGACCTAGAGGACAAGTTTTTTTGGTATGTGTATTAGTTTTCACTCCACATTCTCCGCATTTCCTCTTTGGCTTTAAACTTTCATCTATTGCTTTCTCTCTCTCACTCTTCCTACGTACCTCTCTTGTACCACCTTTGTGTTTTAGCACCTGATGGGTTGTTGACGTCAATTTTTTTTGGCTTTGGAACCCCGATAAATTTCTCCATATCATCTTTTTTGCTTGGAGGATTTGGCACAGCAATGTCGACCTTCTTCTTCAATGTTCTAATCTGCTCTACAAATTCAACCATCTTTCCTTCATCATTGCTCAAACGATGTAGGCACTCGTCTACTAAACAAGTTGCCTCATTTGAGAGTCTATCAATTGTTTCATTCTTTTCACCATATCGGTTTCTCTTTCTTCTCAAATCAGGAGGTATTATATCCCTTGTCCAACGCCTCAAAATGTACTTCTTGAGAATCTTTTCAATGTCATTATTCTTGAAAACAAAAAATATGTGGCGACATAGAAACCCAAATCGAAGGAAGTGCCTACATGTACAGACCACTGATCCATCTTTCAAATTGCGCATAACCTTAGCAGAGCAAAACACAAAAAAATGAATAACATAACAAATAATCACTTGTGATTTTTACGAATCACTTGTGATTTTTACGAATCACTTGTGATTTTTACGAATCACTTGTGATTTTTACGAATCACTTGTGATTTTTACGAATCACTTGTGATTTGAAACAAATCACTTGTGATTTGTCAAAATCACAAGTGATTTATTCCAAATCACAAGTGATTCGTAAAAATCACAAGTGATTCAGGCAAGCATAACAATGAAGAAAAACAGACAATATTAAATTAAAAGAGCTTTTTAGTACCTTATACATTGCCTGAACACGCGCCACCTTTGGTTTTTCTACCGCCTCACTTTTTCCCTTCTTTTTTTCCTTGTATAGTGTTCTATATTCACCAGCATTCTTATCTCTAATGAGTGTTATCTCACAGCCCTCTCCAGTTTGTACATTCTGTATCTGACAATCCCAGATTCCTTCATTAATTTCTGTTTGAACTCGTAGAAAAATTGTCCTTACCAAAGCAACATGTTTTTCAATCATCAGTTTTGTTTTTAACTTGGGCATCGAATCCATTGAATCAAAGTCTAACTGCTCTTGAATGTGTCTTTGCTTTTCCATTGCAGATTCGAAGCAGATCATGAAGTTAATCAGTGTCGATCCTTCGTTTGTGAAATGCGAGAAGAACGAATTTTCACTTTCTGACCTTGAAGTAGTCCTCATTAACCCAAACAGTGGCGAGTCAATAAAATAAGCAGGTATCCATGCTGATCGCATATTAAACATCTTCGTCATCCACTTATGATCTTTTAAGCCAAAATCTTCAATTAATTTTCCCCACTTTTCCTCAAATTCCCTTGGTTCCAAGAACATATCCCATACAATCTTGTTGAAGGGCCTTTTGAAGTATGTTTCATCATATATCTTCTTAAAAATCTGTCAAACAATTCCACTCATCAATGCTACAAGTCCATAGGCTTAGTGATGGTACAAGTTTACGTAAAATCACAAGTTATTTATTAGAAAGTACCTTAGCCGGAACCTTTTTGGGTGATATGCCACATGCATAGCCTGTGTTTTGACTCTGGGAGAACGGCTGCAATAGCCTTCTTCATCGACCCATCTTGATCTGTTACGACCATTGTAGGTTGCTTGTTAAATGCTGTCATGAATGACTCCAAAAGCCAAATGTAGGATTTGGTGTCTTCACTTTTCAGCATTCCCGCAGCAATTGTCACACTCTTTCTGTGGTTATCTATTGCAGTAAATGGAACGAATACCATATTGTACCTGAAAGCATATAAAAACACATGGAAAGCATATATAAATAAACAGCTTCTGTGAAAAATCACTTGTGATTTGGATCAAGTCACAAGTGATTTGGGTCAAATCACTTATGATTTTACTAAATCACTTGTGATTTTCTTATGGCATCTGACAGATAACAAGTGATTTTTACTTTATTGATAAAGTCAGAATAGTTGAAACTTACTTATTAGTCCTGAACGTCGCATCAAAAGAAATGATGTCGCCAAATTCTTCAAAGTTACATTTCATTACTTCATCTGCCCAAAACAGTGCAACTAGTTCGCTGTCTTCTACTTTGTAGTGAAAAGAAAAGTTTGGCACATACGCCTTTCTGTTTTCCATCTTGTTAATTAGCATTTGAGAATCCCCTTCCCCTATGAAGCAGTTAAGTTCCCTAAAATAGTTCTTAAAATCCATAACCTGCCCGTGAACTAGGTCATACCCTTTCATGCTACTGTAAATATGGTGAGCTACAGTAGCACCTATATTTGCGGTTTTAGCTTTCATGACAAAGAGCTTTTCAGAGTAGACCATTTTTCTTTCCGTCTTAGAGAGATGTCGATATACTTCCGAACAAAGCGTATGGTTATGCCTAGGATTGAATTTTGCTAGTCTGTATTTTCCAGAAACAGGATCTAAATCTAACTTGACACGTGCCATACAACCTGTTACCCGTAGGTTCCTGTTTCGAATAGCCTTATCATTTCCTTGGCTTTTTAAAGTATCTATGTTGATGTTCCTAAGTTTTCCTTCACGGTTACACATCAGATACTTGTGTTGTACAAAACCACTTCTAGTTTTCCTTTGTGACGAAAGCTTAATTTCAAATCCACCTCTAAGAGCGTAAGCCTTATACATCCTAATAGCCTCATCTAGTGTGTCAAAGTAAACCCCCTTTTTCGGTATTAATTCTGGTTCCATATTAGGTTGCCAATAAACTGAACCCCCAGGTGTCTCCTTATGAATTACTAAACTCGCTTTAGGTGTTGTCACAGCTTCTGAAAAATATACAAGGTTGAAGTTTGTTTTAATCATATTTGTTTAAATCACAGGTGATTTATGGTAAATCACAGGTGATCTATGGTAAATCACAGGCGATCTATGGTAAATCACATATGATTTACAATAAATCACCTGTGATTTACGTATATCTCATATTTTGCCTCAAAACTGAAATAAATTTAATAAAAGTACAAATGACTTGCCGTTAACATGTGTTTCATTTTCATCATCTGTTTCACCACTTCTGATATCATCTTCAACAATAAACCGAACTCGTTCAGCATCACCGGCATCATTCATTGCAAGTAAACCTTCTTCAACTATCTGAACTCCTTCAACATCATCAACACTCATAACCTCGCTACCTTCTTCAACTATCCGAACTCCTTCGACATCATCAACACTCATAACCTCGCTACCTCCTTCAACATTCTGATTTTTTTCAACAGAATCAACCATACATATGCTACTTACGCTACCTAATTCTATACTCTCATTTTGTTCTGCATCACAAACACTGCCTACACTACCTTCAAAAACCTGAACACAAGTGATTTCTCCAATATTATCCATGTGTGTGTGATTGCGTGTGTGATTGTGTGTGTGACTGTGTGTTTTGAATGATTTTGATGTTTTCTGGATCGGATTTGAATGATTTTGATGTTTTCTGTATCGGATTTGAAAGTTTTTGATGATTTTCGACCTAATTCGACCTAATTTTTGGATCGGATTTGAATGATTTTGATGTTTTCTGGATCGGATTTGAATGTTTTTGATGATTTTCGACCTAATTTTGGGATCGGATTTGAAGAATTGATGAATTTAATTGATGAATTTTCATAATTGGATCGTATTTGGTGTGTGTTTGTAACTGTGTGTTTTGTCAGTTTTTTGGATCGTAGAATGAGAAGAGGTGTATCTGAGAAGCGTGATATGATATTCAAATGGACAAAATTGCCCCTATAGTGTAAATAGGAGATTTAATCTTGTCCTTTGGATGAAGGTGGATTGGATGGCTTGGATTTTGCCATTTGATCTTTGAAAAATATGTGTACTCAATGGATCCCACCCCATAAATGTGTAAAGGAGAAAATATTAACTATAAAGGATGTAACAACTTATCTCTTCACTGATCATTATCCTAGTCTCGTATTCTATATACAAGGTTCATATTTCTCGTACAACTACAAAAACAAAATTATCAAGATGACGTGTTTGGCAGGATATATGTTATGGTTTAGCGCTTGATCTATTAGTCATCTCCATTCCCAAAGTGTGAGTTTTAGTATGTAGATTCTATTTTGATTTCCCATATGTATGTAGAGTCAGAATATAAAATCTTGACGCAATAAATAGTGTAAGAAAATTAAGGTTGCTATTAACTATTAGCCTAATATTAATGGGGTAATTCTGAGAATGCATGTTTTGCTCAAGGTATCATCACTTTTTAGGAAAAAAATTTGGGTATTTCCAAAATAGACTTTGAGACTTGCGATTTTTTCCTTCCAATCTAATAGTGCCAAGTGTCCTGACACTTTTCAGAATCCAATCATTTTCGTACCTATGATTTATAGTCGACTAATATCCAGCGAGTTTTTAAGATTCGAGCGACTTTTTTTTTTTGATATTTTCGAGAAAAAAGTCAAACTTTAGAAAGTATTATTTTATTCCTTTCGCTTCTTCCCAATGTCGAGCGACTTAAGCGAATTAATTTGAGCGGTTTTTAACAAAATAGTACTTTTGTACTCTTATCCAATTTTTACACCACGGTAAAAATACTTTTTACTTATCGCATATCTTTCCTAACCATTGAATTAGAATAACACATACATTACACCCCCATTACAAAATTACTCATACAAGTCAAGAACTATCGTCTTCTCGAAATCCTGAAAAAAAATGTTTCGTATTCGGGTATGTATTTTTATGTTGATATATATAAATTGTTTGTATATTTGTTTTTCCCCTTATTTATTTGAAATTAATCATGTTTAATAGTAGTTTTGCAACAACAATTTTGTTTATTTAAGTTAGCAAAACGTTTTAGATTTTGTTGGGGTTTGTAATTTATCTGGTGTGTGAGATGTGATTCTTTGTTGTTCTACCTTTTTGCAATAAATGCATTAAGCAATGGAAATATATTTGGTATTTGTTACAAAATTGTACTGTGAGGCTTTGATGATTTAATGCAGCTTTGTTACTCTCCTTATATGTAATTAAGTAGAATATGTTTTTTATTTTATTTTCTTAATTTATATTATTTTTTCATTTGTAGGAATATGAGGCGAAAATCATCATCAGAAGTAAACCAAACTACTTTTCTTTAATAAAATCCAAGTTGGATAAAAAAACGAAGGAAGTTGTTTCGGGCAACTTGTTTCGGTAAATGGTTGGACCTTTCTTATTTTGACCACGAAGCACATATGATAGATTATATTTTACAAAAACAATGTTATCCGAATGAAAATCATTATGATATGCCGATTGTATATTATATTGATGACCGTCCCCTACATTTCGGTCGTCCAGAGTTTTCGCTTATCACTGGTTTTAATTTTGGAAAAGTAAGTTTTGAAAAATATGGATCTGGACGCCTCAATTTTATGTCAAGGGTTTTCCCAAAACTTTCAGGTTCAAAAATTACAAACTTAGATATTCTTGGCCTAATTGAGGATGAAGAGGCATTTGGTATCATATGCGACGAAGATGCAGTACGTCTTTGTCTATTGTTAGCTTTGGAGGTTATCTTCATGGGCAGATTATTGGTTCAGGAAGTTGATGTTTCTCTCATGCGATTAGTTGAAAACCTAGATGATTGGGATGCCTTCCCATGGGGAGAGCATATTTGGAGGCATTTGTATCATGAAATTTTGGATGTTGCAGATAAACACAAGTGGGATTTCCTTCAAGGTATTAACAAAGACCACAAATTTGTTCCAACCTATACACTGTCAGGATTCGTTTGGGCTTTCAAGGTTAATATTTTATATATCAATATACACTGGATTCATTTTATGTATCAATATTTTATGTTATTATTTTTTATTGAAATTCCAAAATCTGAATAGATTTGGATACTGGAGTCTTTTGAAAGAAGCATTCTATGGTGGAATAAAGTTCCTGATATTATGCCAAGAGGAGTAGCGTGGTCAAAGAATACACCCTTCAAAAGATCTGATTATAAGTTTCTTTTTGGAAAGGTAAAAGTAATATTTAAAATTTTCTTATTAATGCAATCTTTTTTTCTACATTAATGCAATCTTTTATTGAACATTATTATTTGATTTGACAGGATTCCAATCCTGTTAAAGAACTTACACCGACAATAGCTGAGAGGAGATCTGATTGGTATATAAAGTTTACGGCATTTTTCCATGATTACATACCTAGAACTCCACCAGTGAAAACAACACATCTTTACGACGAGTGGTTGAAGAAGATGGCCGCAGCACGCAAACGTGGCAAGACTGAAAGGAAACATTTACCTATTATACGCAGGAGTGAGAGCAGTATAATAGAGATCAGCATAACACAGGATCATGTTATTACAGAGTTAAATAAGCGTTTGTTCAAACTTGAGGCAATTATTCAGGTTATTAAAGCATTTGTTCAAAGTCATAGACCCATCAATAATCACACGACTACTGATAATAATATACGTCCCTTTTTTCAGGTTCTTGCTCGAGAAAGAAATGGGGTAATATATCGTTTTTTTTTCGTATATATACTTTGACATCATCAGGAACCTGCTAGCAGTGGATTTCAAACCACTAGCAGTGGATTCATATACTCGAGCAGTGGATACACAAAATTTACAAAACAGCCCTTCAATTATCCTTTTTCAGGAACCTGCTAGCAGTGGATTCAAAACCACTAGCAGTGGATTCATATACTCTAGCAGTGGATACACAAAATTTACAAAACAACCCTTCAATTATCCTTTTTCAGGAACCTGCTAGCAGTGGATTCAAAACCACTAGCAGTGGATTCATATACTCTAGCAGTGGATACACAAAATTTACAAAACAGCCCTTCAATTATCCATTATCAAGAACCTGCTACCAGTGGATTCATATACTCTAGCAGTGGATACACGAAATTTACCAAACAGCCCTTCAATTATCCATTATCTTTCGTATATATGCTTTTTATAAATACTTATTTTCATTCTTAGGAGAAATTGGAGTTAACTAATGATCTTCGGCATCTTAGTGCACAGTTTTGTGATGAGCTTAATCATGATTTTCTTGACTTGTTTGAGTCAAGTCAGTCAAGCATTGATACTAGTTCATCAGCGCGGCTAGATGAATTTTCTGATGACGATCTTGCAAAGGTAATTTACAAAATCAGTAAACAAGTGTAAAACTATTTCCGTACCATAACATATCATAACGATAGATTCTTTATAAACGCTGACAGGAATTTATTATCCAAGAAGAATTAAGGTTGCGACATGAAGAATTAGAAAGTGCCCGGTTAAAAGAGCAGCAGTTGATGCAACAAGAGAAGAGGTTAAGGATGGAAGAATACAAGTTGATAATGAAGGAAGAGGAAAAGAGGTTGCAGTATGAAAATGAACGAAAGAAAAGGGGAGAAGCAACCATGAACTCAGATCATATGAAAGCCAGTAGAGCGCGTTTTGCAGTTTCCAAGAGGAGTGAACAACGTTCGGGTGAAGCTAATTCGTATTATTGGACCAAGGCATATGCTGAAAAGAAAAGACGATGCTCTAGGTTACCTGATCCAGATATGAGTGAAAAACTTAAATTTGTCACGGCTTGGGTTGAGGTATGAAAAATACTTCTTGACAACCTTTTAAAATATATCTTGATTATAAGTTTAATCGTTTCATATACTAGGATCTTGCACGCTCCACCGATGCTGTCAACAGAGTTCATTTTACAAATGAATTTGACGAATTTCTTGGACAAATTGGACCACTTAACTGCAAGTTTCCTTGGTGTGACGATGTGTGTGTGGATAGAAGGTTTTGGGAAAGTTTGGTTTGCTTAGACCCGCCTAGGAAAGGTTGGCTAAGGGATGAGGCAAGTACTCATACAACTGTACCTACATAATTGATTTCTTATAATGTTTATCACACTCATTCATGTTTCGAAATTTACAGCACATAGAGTTGTGGGTTAATTACCTTTGGCATGTTAGGCCCGATACGGCTGATTGGGCGATGGTTAGTAGCTATTTTGTTCAGCTTCTGTTACAAAATTATTTGCCGTTGTGGTATGCTAATGGTGAAAGATACTCTATTCCATGGTCTGACGTTAAGCACGTAAGTAACGATATATATATATATATATATATATATATATATATATATATATATATATTTAACTATGCTGATTAGCTTTTTCCATATATTAATATTATGTTTGTGACCCAAACGTTGTAGGTTTTCATGCCTATTAATGAAACTGAAGCTCATTGGTGTCTTGCGCGTTTGGAGATAGACACAGGCATTGTTACCTTTTATGATAGCGGTCAAAATTTTGAAGAGGAATGGCGAGAGTTTTATATCAAACCGAGGGAGTGTTTACAGGTTTGGCTATTTATTCATATGTCATAAGAATTAATACATAAATAGAATTTTTAAAACGGTGCTACTTTTGTCCACAGCTACAATTACCTGAGGTCCTAGCACAAGCGCAAGTATTTGAGAAGAAAGGCATTGATCCGGCAAGTTATTTCATTACATTTACTATCGCTGAACAAGTACCGAAGCAGGCCGGGATATTTGGTGATTGTGGTATTTGGGTATGCATTTTTTTATACCGCTTGGCTTTTGGTCTATCATTGGATGTGAAGGATCGTATTCAGGCTGCGCTTTCATACCGTGAACAAATGGCTAGGTTTTTTTTTAAACACCGTGTTTGTGTTTAGTTATGTTCTACTTTTGTTGATGTATTACTTGAAACAAATTGATAACCATATGCTCCCTTGAATGGTTTTAATTTTTGTATTCAACATGTTGTATTATATTGTTGTGTTCAAACTAATGTAATAGTATAATTAGAGACGCTACAAATTTGTTTACTAGTAATATTTTTCTATAAAAATAAGCAAAAAAATATTAACCACACACCAAATTATGGATATACAAAGTAGGGCAAACCCATGCATGCTACTTTACAAAAATTGTCCATTCGGTATGCATTATCCAACATGTGATATCAGTGCTAAACCAATCCCCGGCAGCGGCGCCAAAAATTGATTGGTGTCCTGATCAATAATAGAAGTTTGTAGTATACGGGTAACTCAAACGTGTTAGGTTTGAGCACCGAGATCGTTCCGAACGAGGGTTGAATGGAATTTCCAACTCACGTCTCAATAATCGGGATTTGAATAAGAAAAAGGGCATAAGATGAAGTTATCTAAACTACGGGATAAGGAAAGCAAACGGAACATATAATCTACGGGAAATCCTAAGAACTATGGCAAACTACGCAAATCTACTCTAATACGCAAATACGGAATTAAACGAAACGCGAATAAAAAGCAACTACGACTATTCTAACTCCTAAAAATAACATAAAATTACTTTTACTCTAAAAAATGATGTTAGAAAACTAATTATGAATTAAAACTATTTTTTAGGAATTTTCTTGATTTTATTCTAATTAAAAACTAATTATTAACTTTAAAAATAAAACTAATTATCTAAAAATTATGAAAAAGAAAGGGAAAAATATGGAATTACTTTTCTAAAATCTAAAATATCATAAAAGACTTTTCTAAACTAATTTTTTGTAATTTTCTGATAAATTTTCTATTTTCTATGAATTTAAATCTATTTAAATCTAATTAAAATAGTGAAAAATACCAAATAAAGGGAGAAAAATAAGGAAAAATATTTTTTATGCTTTTTATATTTATCTTAATCTATTAAAATTGAAAAATTATTTTTTGGAACTTTTTCTCAATTATTTGTGATTAAAGCTATTTAAAAATGAATAAAAACTGATTTTAATCTAGAAAAATAGCAAACAGTGACCAAAAATTATGAAAACTTTAGGGAAAATCTAAAACATTATCCTAAAGCTATAAAAAATGTAAAAACATGAGCTTATGTAGGAGAATATAGAGCTGTAGTGTAAACTAGATGGAAATAAGCACTTAGGGATAAGCTAATAAGCAAGACAAGGCACCAACTGATAAAATAAGCTAGACTATACTACAACTACTCTAAGGCAACTAATTAAAGCAACTCCTAACTGCTAAACAGTGATCAACCAAGGATTTAGCTAAACTGATACTATAAGCACAAACAGATTTAGGGACCCTACTTTAAGCAGTTGAAACTGCTTATCCAATAAGCCAAATAGAAAACTAAAGCCATGGATCTCAATACCACCTGGCAGAGAGTGTATATCCAAAATTACAGCTAAAGAGGACCAGTAATGAAGCAATTAATGACCAAACAAAAACTGCATAAATGGATAGTGACTGATGCATAAACAGATGAGCAGAACAGGTACTGACTTTAAGCTATTGTAACTACTGATCCAATAAGCTAATGCAAAAACCAAAAATGTGGAATTGAAGACTACCTAGCAGACTACAATTTGACCAAATATCAGACCCTATCTAGTGAAAATGAACCCTGTGCACCTACTGCAAGATCTGCTAAAACATTGACTTAGACTATTTTGACTTTTAATGACAGATGAGATGTCTGACTTTTATGAGATTCTAGTCCAAAGTAATTAATTGAATTTGATGTTTAAAGGCTAATGATGATTAAGGAAAGCTAGATCTACTTGATTCTAAAGCCAATAAGCAAATTGCTACTCACTGATTATGACAGAAACAGATCCTAGATCAGTTTCTAAATGATTCTGACTTTTAGAGTAAAAATGCTGTAACCAAGAACTCAAATGACTATCAATATCTTATAGAAGCATGAATCAACTACTATCAAATGATAAGCTAAGCCATAACACAGTTTAATCACCAATTCCAAACACTACTTTATATTAACTAAAAGCAAGTAAATCACTGAAATCCTAATCAAACTGAGCTCAAATTAATCCAACTACTCAAAACACATTAAAACTCTTCAAAATAACAATCTCAAAACAGATTTTAGTCCAGAAATAGATTGACTTTGAAAATTGACTTTTGTTGACTTTTTGCTAAAACTGAAATTGAAGAACAATTCAATACACCATTAGCTCACATAAGCTTATTAAAGCTTATGTGAGCTCCTACAAACAGAGATTTAGCACTTTTAAACAGTAAATGATTTTGAAAACAGATTTGAACATTAAATGGAGAAAAAGGAAATTTGCATTAAACCAAAAGCAAGCTTACATTAATTGAGAATGAAATTACATTAAGCATACAGTTACTCTATTGAAAGCAATTAAAATGACAAGAAATTAAGGGTCAAAATCTCTCTAAAAACTTAAGAGATTGGACAAAAGATCCATTGTGACTAGAGGTCTATATATATCCGAGCTTGAGCCTTGCTTGGATTCCATTCAGAAGGTTCATGAAGCTCTAATCTCGACCTTTCATTCCCCATCTTGTCATCAAATCAATTCTACACCCTTGGATCACTCTTGTGATGTGGCGCAGCCAATGAGAGGCTTTCTTTTGTCCACCTTGGCATTCTTTGTGAGTACCACCTCTGACACGTTTGTCAGACCTTCTAGAAGGTATTTAAGTGAGGGTAAAAGGTTGGGACATGTGGGTAAATGGTGGGAGGAAGGGTAACAGTGAAAATGGTGTAAAAGGGTTTAGGCGCGTTGGGTGTTTCAGGGGATTTGTTTATTTTAATTTGACTGGGGAAAGTGGGTTTTGACCGGGTTAAATACTCGGGTAAGTGGTGAATATTCGGGTCTTGGTTAATCAAACGGGTAGGATAAGTGTTACTGGATTGGATTTGGTTATTTGTTTTGGGCCTCAAAGAGAAATGGATCATGTATTGGATTATGGATTATGTATTATTACTTGGTTTATTGTACATAAGGACCAATAATGTATTTTAGCAAAAACCAAGGGCCCAATATGACATTTAGTGAAAGTGTAGGGTGAGTTTGGAAAATGGGATAAATGAAAGGTGAGGGGTGAAAATGGTAAAATGGGAAAGTTAAAGGGTTGAAAGTGTAATTTTGGAAAACTTGAGGGTGAATTGTGAAAATGTGGTAAAATGACGGGTTTTCAGTGAAATCTCCCAAACCATGTCCCGAACTCCGTATTTTGCACTTTTGAGCATCAAAGTCCATGAAATAGCATCCTCGGCATCGGCTTTTGCACAATTCTTTCTCTCGTGCTCGGTTTTCTTCGGTTTTGGCTTCTTTTTGTGCGTTTTTTACAAATCCGTACCTGCACAAGCATAAACTCAAGAAAACCACAAATATTAGCAATAAACGGCCTTTCTTGGTTATTTTGGGTCTATTTTGATAAAGGAAAAGGTATGTGTTTTAGCACATACCAAAATACCCCAGACGAAACCATTGCCGTGTCATCACGCAATGCAATCAACTCACGCTTCTAAAACCAAGGATTTCAATCTCTTTCTACTAAACCATTGATATGTCCAAACCATCAAGTTTACTCACACAAGCTAGCCACTTGTGAATGACTAACCGTAAGAAACTTCAAACAGTTCAGACAAACCAATTAGAGAAGAAGTAGTCAATGTTCCTCAAAAGAGATTAAGAAAGCCTTAATTCTAAAAACGCCCCGTTTACCTTTTAACTCACATGTAGATATTACGATTAAGCACATCCGATTATGAATGACGGTTTCTTGAGCTTTCATGTCGATCAATAACTCCAACATTTTTCAAACGACACGTTAGGATCACGGAGTAGAAAACACAACACAGCGTGAAGTGACCATACGGATAGAATACATCGTCCCTGATTTTTCACAAGTCCCAAACTAAGCGTAAAACCGAAATCATTGTTACAAATGACTCTAGATGCTAACACTACCCATGGAAGTTACTTGTGTACTTACCTTTCGTTCCCATTTTCCTATTTTCCTCTAGATTTTTTTATTTTTGTGAGAAATGAATTTCTTCAAATTCTCGTTTCGATAACTTTTATTCCGATAAAGATACAAAGCTAAGTCGATAGTTAGTTATCCGCCTTCTCTCAAGAACCATTGTCGTAAAAATGAGGTCCACATCAAGGAATTTTTATTCACTTATACTTTTGATTTTTTCTCAACATTTTTCATACAATTTTTTCATCATCATTTCATTTTTTTTTTTACATGAAATTATACTTTTGTTTTATGTGAGCTGTGAACCACGGAGCTTCACGGGGTAATTCCAAGACTATAGGCTTCATGAGATGAGAATCCCGGCTGGTTAGGCTAAGACCTCATTCAATCCCGGCTAAAGATCCAAGGGTCCGATCTCGACACCGCAGCTCACAACTTTACTTATTACATTATCACTTGATACTCAGTACTTATTTATTTATTTCGGATCCTTGATGTGTACCCAATCTTTAAAACAAAGATTCTTTTAAGAAGATAAAGAACTAACCATCGCCAAAAACTCGACATCTCTAATTATTATTAGACAAATATAGGGTGAAACAATTTTGTGGGAACAAAAAGCCATAAGTACCTTCGATGGGCTCTAAAGAGAACCAACTACTCCACGTTTAGCATCTAAACTCATAAGTAACTCTATCATTTCTCGATCTCTGCAAATTTAAAATCCCAAATAATGAGATCCGCAGATGCTTAGCCGATAATTTTTAGATTATCTATGGTTAAGGGAACAAGCTAGGGCTCAACACGTCCGGTCAAGTCAGAATTCCATTCCTACTCTCACCAGCGGAAAGTCAACAAGGTGTCAAAACATATATTAGCTTAGCAAATGCTTCGTCAAATAATCTCAAGTCTCGCATTTTTAAAGTCACTTATTAGAAACTAGCAAATCCTTGTTTAAGCTTCGCATATTTAAAATCACTTAGGGAGACTTGCAAATTCTTGGCCTTGTGAGCTAGAATCGCATTTTATAGCCTCTAGTCTAAGCAATTAGCAAAGGCTATGTCAAGAAAAACGCATATTTAAAGTAACTTCTAAGAGACTAGCAAGAACTTTTCGATCATAAAACTAACAAAAGCTTACAAAAATTTTAAATTTTTCACATTTATGCACAATTTTTCAATTTCTAAGGAAAAACGGGGTTACGAGAGAAACACAACAGAAATAAGCAAGTGCGGTCAAATCAAATCGAAGATTACCCTACCCCAGACTAGAACGAAACATTGTCCTCAATGTTTAAAGCAAGGGTATCACGAAAATCTAAAAGCCGTTTATTAAGTATGCTAGAAGATAAACGTTAGTCGATAAGATTAGGATATCGGATTTCCATCAGCATCGATCATGAGACTCGAGTGGAGAAAATGACAAACTTCGAACACGAGAGTCTTCATATCGGGAACATCCTAAACACAACATCACAAACAACCAAACACGAGAAATCGAAGAGGCAGACCCCTTCACGTCACTTATTAGAAAATAGAAAGAAGATAGAGGGATAAGCATGGGGTGCCTCCCACGAAGCGCTACTGTTTTTCTTCAACGAGTCGCTAGCCTGACTCGCCCCCGAATTCATTTGTCCATGGGGAAGAAAGTGGTAGAGATACCAGGGTCAAAAACGGTGTCCTCATTCTCGAAGGAATGAGACTGGGTGGGTTGGGTGGTGAAGAAAGTGTCGGGCTCAAGCACAAATGGTATATCATGAAAGAATGATCTATCATCCGGTGGTTTTGTGGGTGGACGAAGGAATGACGGATCAAAGTGAGAAAACTCCAAGAAAGATGGGAGCTCATGGTAAAAGATAAGATGTGTAGGCTCACAAATGAAGGCATCCAAGAGAGGATCCTTATCACGAATAACGGTTTTAACAAAGAACTCATCAATGTCTAATATCCCGGGTTTAAAGATTTTGTCTTCACATAAAGGCTCAACGGGATAAAGGATGGTGGACTCATTAGAAAGAGAAGAGTCAAGAAGTCCATCAAGAAACATCATATTCCCCTCGGGATCATTCATAACAACATCCTCAAAACCCGGTGGTATCAAGTCATCAAGAGCAAGAAATGAGTCGGCTTCCTCAATGATTGGGTCATTTATCGGAGTATCGGAAATCGCGTTCAAAACCTTGTTCATATCAACATCGAAGTAGAATTTCTCAAGAATCGGAGGATAAACATCTGCCATAGTGGGATTGCCACTAATCTCTTCATCAAATCGGAAGGTCTCAAGCTCGGGAGAGAAATCACTATCTTTAACGGAGATAGGATGCGAACTTGATTTATCGTTAAGGGCTTCAATTTTGGAAATGAGAAGATAAACTCTCGACAATGTTTCACGTAATGCTGGATCCTCGATCTCAATATCATCGGGCTCAATCTCTTCTTCTTCTGGCTCGGGCTCAGAAGGTAAATTGTCAACGAAATCGATGTCTCCATAAGAATCGTTATCGGAATTGGAGAACATCTCAACAGAATCGTCTGAAATATCAAGAGAAGGCTCATCACAAATATCAACAACCCCAGACTCTCTTGGGCTTGGGATAAGGATCTCATCACTAAGATGCTCATCCCCCATTATGAGAGAATCAACGGGTTCAACAATGTTTGTAACAATAGAATCATCGACCTCTTCCATAAGAACGTCACTTCTCTCAACCGGCGTGAGTGAAGGGGAAGGGTCGGAAATGAAAGGCTCATAAATGAAAGAGGGATAAGAATCCGGAGGTGGGACAAGTGGTGTGCTCTTAGAGCTAGCAAGTTCCACCACTTCCGTTGTGGTCTCCGGTTCTTTCTGTTTAGAAATCGTTTTAAGCTCATAATTTCGTTTTGTTTTGTTGTAACTCGACGGACTCGTAACGGCGAATCGTGAAAGATAATGATCGATTCTAGAATTCTTTGGATTAGAGTCGAGAGTACAAACGGGAATCACCTCGGGTTCAGAAATATGTTCCATCTCCCTCACCGGAGAGGTAGTAGGAATCGAGGATTCTTTATACTTATCATTCATTTCTGATATTTTTGACAAGGCTTGAAGTTTTTCAATGTTGTTAAGAAAAGCACGTTGTTCAAAGAAATCGTCCCCGTGACCCTCGGTGGGTTCTTCGGGTAGCTCCGGAATAGTGTGATCGTCTTCCACAACTTGAACGGGTTCCTCATTAACACTTTGTCGAGCTTGAATGCGGCTTAATAAAGTTTGAAGCATGCTCTCAATGCGGTTTTGACGTCGCTCAAATCTTTTTTCAAAATCAATGGAATCGTCATCGATAACCCCGGTGGGTTTTTCAAAAGGGCGACACATACAAGATTCGCGATAAAATCCACACCCTTTGCAAAAACAACGTTCACAAATTGAATCATCTCTTAACAAATCTCTACACTTAAAGCAATAGGGTGTAAAGAAGTTTTGAGAATCCATGAGAATTAAACATATAGAGGGTGAAAGAAAAGAATTATCGGGTTAAGAGGATAAAAGAAGAATTGTAAGATATAACTTTTCACATACACATCAAACCATAACACAAGGTGGCGAATAAGATGGAATTCTAGAGAGAGAAAGTTAGAGGTTTAGGGAACTTAGTGAGAGAAAGTGAAAGATATTATTATGAGCTCCAACTCTCTACCTTGGAAGGTAGAGAGTATTTATAGTCTTACATAATTCGCCACACTACGGGCTGTGGATCAGGCATACAGTGGGTAAAGACCCGTCCGTCCTCCACGGTGTTACTTAGCTAAATAACTACTTAACTTAAAAGACCTATGACTACGAGCTTTCTAACGATTACATATACTTGAGGTGACCGACTCTTTAATACCTGGAATTTCTAATTCCTAACAATCTCCCCCTAAGGGAGGTCACCTCAAACATGTATCAAAATTAC
Organism: Chrysanthemum seticuspe; assembly: GCA_019973895.1. Taxonomy (NCBI): domain Eukaryota; kingdom Viridiplantae; phylum Streptophyta; class Magnoliopsida; order Asterales; family Asteraceae; genus Chrysanthemum; species Chrysanthemum seticuspe. The sequence continues at coordinate 53,197,018 of BPTQ01000009.1, read as the reverse complement.
AAAGAATACAAATAGATATAACATTAACAAGTGATCTAGTATTCTTGATGTAGTCCTTTGCTCTTGAGTTCGTAGTCATTGATTCTTCACATTGCATGTTTGGTTATTCCAAGTGGAGGTCTTTTACTGATCCACGTGATAATAACTCTGAGCCATCATTTGAGATCATCGGCTATCAACAATCTCTGACACATCCTTTGTGGTGTTGGTATTTTGTGATGTTGTGACTTTGGGACCGACATGCTCACATTCTGGATCATGATATCTTCTCATCAGAGTAACGGAAGCATTTGTTGAATCACGATATTGGCAGCAGCGTAGCAGAAGCATGGAGTGAAAATATCAGAGTCATTGATGCACTAATCATGATTTCATTTGAGTTGAATGTGTTAAGTGAGCATGCGGCTGTGGATTGACCGCTTCATTCTGATCAGCTGCAAACGTCGGGCGTACCTGCATACAACAGTTAGCAACAAATCGCACGAAAGTGTCTTTGATCACTTTCGTTGAATTGAGGTACACGGCCCACGGTTCCCCGTTGATCAGTACAAGTACTGCCTGTGATCAGGTAGGATTCCTAAGAATCTCCTTGACAGGGTTTCGCAGCTGTTCTAGCTGTTCTCAAACCGGAACGTCTCAAAGAAGACAACACGGAGTGAGTGAACCAGCGAATTTTAAGTCCACTGATTGATGAAAAGAGATTTGAAAAGCAATCGTGTATTGCTCACTAGAAATTGTTTTTGCAATACAACGAAGGTTTTATTGAAAATCAATTATCAATCATAAAAATACCTTTTGGTTTGAAAAATTAGTACACAGTCGATGTGCTAAAGAAAGGAGTTTTTAAGCACAAAGACCGGTTTTTCAAAGGTATCCGTCAATCCATAACCTGAACCAGGATTGATTCAAGAGATTGAATCGCCCCATTGTTTCTGTTCAGTTGTCACATGGTTGATCTATATAATAGATCTCACATGCCACCTACCAGGAGCTTGTTTGATGTTGGCTCCAGAAGGCTTTCCATCTTCATTGTGAACATGTGAACACATCACTCAGATGTTCTGGCAATACCACAAGGATAATGCGTAGGACTCAAGATATAATCTCTCTTTCCACATTGAGTGAAACAGAGAGTCTTCATTGAAAGTGTCCTAATGAGATTTATTGATGATCTCGTGGCTCTAGACTCAATTTGTGCATATTTGGATCCTGTGCCGGAGACTAGGGAGAGGGTCTCCTACTTCAATATCAACAATCTCTAAGAGAAAGTCGATAGATAATGTCGGTTCCCCGTGAGAATGAAACAAGCCCTTTTAAGAGGAACTTGAGTGGTTTGGAAAGTTGAAGTGCATTGCGTCACTGGGTCCATGACGTCTTGTCTTCAATACCGATGTTACCATCAGTAGCATATGAAGTGAACCCGGTTTCTGCCCTAAGGTTGAATTAATGGAGGGCTATTTGTTTTCACCCTATTTACATTCAATTCTTTTTAATTCTTCAACCCCTTCAGTGCTTACCGAGACTTCATAGCTAGAACCTTGTTGGGTTTATTCCAGTACTAGCTCAGTCTTAGTCCGCACTCTTCCCATATCTCATTTTTCTCCTTTTATCATCATACCTAAGGACTTCTACACTAACTAGTGGATTGTCCCTGGGTAGATCCCTCCGGTACTGGCGGATCATGGGAACACATACCTAACCTTATCATCCTTATATCACCGTACATGAAGTAAAGTTGGTCGGTCTATTTGGTATTGTTCATCTGCCAATGGATCCAATTGAAAACCATTTGAAAATCAATTCAGATACTTGTGATATATTATCAAAGCTTTTTGTACCTGAATTGTTTTTGATATTTTTAGAACAAGAACTCCCCCTCAACATGAGCATCAAGTATTGAAAATGTTTTGCACACGGAGGCAGGAGAAAGAATTAACTTCTTTTGATTACCATTTTCTAAAAGATATCAACATCACTTCCCTCAACAAATCAAGTAGATATAGCAATTCCGGGAAGGATGAGGTTTCCATAAATTTGCTCCCCCTCAATATGTGCCTCGAGGTTTGAAAAGAGTTTTGCACATACTAGAGGGAACCTGCACATTGGGATAAATGATCACGTTTTAAATCAAAGGTTTTAAGATAGATGCTCCCCCTCAACATGTGCATTGAAAAATTGAAATCGTTTGTCACATGTGGGCGGGATAGCATGTACATCCTATTATAACCATTTACCTAATTATCAGTCTAAATCCAATTTAAATCACACATTCTCCCCCGATCACAATTATCAAATCATTTGTAATTTGTGATCTCGTATAGATTTAAATTGATTTTGAAAGCTTTTAAGGAGAATTGTGACTTGATTGTGAAAGTGTTTTAACTGATACGGATCGGATTTTGAGACTTTAAACTCCATTTATAAAACATGCATGTATATCTTTTGAAAACAATTTTAATGCCAAATAACTTTTTAATTTAATTGAAATCATTCTCCCCCTCAATCAATGACATAGGTTGTTGATTGAGAGATAGAGATTTTGACATATAAGTCCTGATGATTATCAAAAATAGAATCCGAGTTATTTTGCAAAGCATTTGTTTTTCAGCAGATAGGAGTTTATAGAATCAGAGCATAGGAATTTGAAAACATGGTAAAACATGGCTCTGTTCTTTCTTTAAAAAGCGGGTTATTGCCTGAAAATGACAATAAACCATTTCTCTTTCTCCCAAATTTTTTTTTTTTTTTTTTTTTTTTTTTTTTTTTTTTTTTTAAGAATTCGAACAACATCTAAAGACCCGTGTCATTCTTTGAATGACAGCACAAAGACCGTAGATATTATCGAACCGGAAGAAACATGACAAAAATGACAATAATAATTTTAATTAATTAATTTTTTTTTTTTTTTTTTTTTTTTTTTTTGAAGAATTTTCGAATTTTTTAAATTTTTTATGGATTTTGAAAGTTTTATATTTTTGTATTTTGTTTTTCAAATATATATGTACATGAGATAGATGAAGATAGACCTTTACTCCTCGTCTTCCTCCTGAAGACGTTTGAGAGTTTCTGGTTGAAGGCTTTTCAAACCAAGACGTGGAAGAATAAACTCAAAACGTTCTCTTGGAAGAGCTTTGGTGAAGATGTCTGCTAACTGATATTCAGACCTCACAAAATATAGTTCCACCACACCTTTTTCCACTTGTTCCCTGATGAAATGATGTCGAATGTCGATATGCTTTGCTCTTGAGTGTTGAACGTTGTTGCATGATAGAGCAATAGCACTTTTATTATCACAGTACAGAGGTATTTTGTTGAATTCAAAGCCATAGTCAGATAATTGAGATCTCATCCATAAGATTTGAGCACAACAAGATGACATGGCTATGTATTCAGCCTCTGTAGAGGAAATAGAAGTACTCATTTGCTTCTTTGAAGACCAGCTCACAAGCTTATCACCCAAAAACTGAGCACCTCCTGACGTACTTCGACGTGTATCTTGACAACCTGCATGATCAGCATCTGCATAGGCCGTTAGTGACATACCGGTGTCCTTCGGGTACCATAGTCCCATATTGATGGTTCCTTGGAGATACCGAAAGACCCGTTTAACTGCTTCAAGGTGCTTTTTAGTAGGCTTAGCCTGGTATCTAGCACACGTGCACACAGAGAACAAAATGTCTGGTCTACTAGCAGTGAGATACATCAGGGATCCAATCATACTCCTATATTTCGTTTGGTCAATCATGATCCCTGAGAGGTCCTCATCTAGTTTGGTTCGGTCAATCATGGGGGTGTCAACAGGGTCACTTGAATCAAATCCAAATTTCTTTAAAATCTCTGTTGCATATTTAGATTGATTTATGAAAATGCCTCCGGGACTTTGTGAAATTTGTAATCCCAGGAAAAATGACATTTGTCCCATCATTGACATTTGAAACTTTGAACTCATTTCATTAGAAAAACGATCACATTCCATTGGGTCAGTCGAGGCAAAAATAATATCATCAACATAAATTTGAACATGAGTTAAATGTTTGCCTGACTTCCTGGTGAACAATGTAGGATCAACTGCTCCTTTGCTGAATCCGGTTGAAAGAAGAAACTTTGAGAGTGTATCATACCAAGCCCTTGGAGCTTGCTTTAAACCGTAAAGAGCCTTCTTCAAACGATAAACATGAGTAGGATGCTCTTGATTCACAAATCCTTCAGGTTGGCTGACGTAGACGACTTCTTTAAGATCTCCGTTCAGAAATGCCGTCTTTACATCCATCTGATATACCACCATGTTCTTGCTTGCAGCATTAGCCAAAAAGATTCTGATTGCCTCGATTCGAGCAACTGGAGCAAATGATTCTTCAAAGTCTATACCCTCCTCTTGACGATATCCTTTAGCAACCAATCGAGCCTTGTTTTTCAACACATCACCATGCTCATCAAGTTTTACTTTGAAGATCCATTTTAGAGCTATAATCATAGCACAGTCTGGAGCAGGTACTAACTCCCATACATCCAGACGATCAAACTCATGAATTTCATCTTGCATAGCATTGAACCAACTATCTTCATTCATGGCAGTTTTAACGTCTTTTGGTTCGATCTTAGATAGTACGGAGTTGAAGAAGCACCATAAGGCATCGGTTGCGAGTTGCTTCCGGGTTGATACAGGACGAGAGGGATTTCCAATGATGTTGTCTAATGGATGATCGTGAGTCCATTTTCTGAGGTGTTCATGTGGCATTTGTTGAGGAACTGAAGTAGCTGAGTCGATGTCTCCTGAAGAAGATGGTTCTGATGATGATACAGGAGTAGCAAATATGTTTTCAAATGGAGCATCTTCAGGAGTTGCAAAGGGATTAACTTCATCATTGGTGCCAGAAACATTTCCATGATGTACATTTGAAGAGAGATGATTTGTTGATGAGACTGAAGGATCAGCAGCAGGTGCTTCTTGACTTACAGATATAGAGACTGATGAATTGACTTCATTCACTGGAATATGAGCATCCTCTATTGTAGGGATCAGCACCTCATTAGTAGTAGACTCATACAGTTCATCAAACATGGGATCAAACAGTTTCTTTACATCATCTTCAGATGGAGGTACATATGGAGTTTCTTGAGAAGAGTTTGGAACAAGAGATGAACCAATAGGACTGTTTTGAAGTGCGGGTCCTGAGCTGGAGTGTCCAGGAGCCATTTGACCGGTCAGCTCATCAAACGTAACGTGAATTGTTTCCATGATATTTCGGGTTCTTTTGTTGTAGATTCGGTATCCCTTTTTGTTGGGTGCATATCCTACAAATATTCCAATGTCAGCTTTAGCTCTAAGTTTACCCAAGTCTTGACCCTCATTAGTTGGATAGCACAATGCACCAAACACACGAAGGAAAGATAGATTAGGTTTCCTGTTGTGGACAAGTTCGTATGGAGTTTTTCCATGAGTGGTGTGAATCAGGGAGCGATTTTGTGTGTAGCATGCAGTGGCAATTGCTTCAGCCCAGAGAAACATTGGAACCTTTGAGTAGATCAGCATTGTTCTAGCAGCTTCAACAAGAGTACGATTTCGTCTTTCAACTACACCGTTCTGTTGAGGGGTTCGTGGAACACTTCTTTGATGGCTGATTCCAACGCTTTCATAGAATTCACTAAGTTGTTTGTTGACAAACTCAGTTCCATTGTCTGTTCTGATAATTCTGACAGTTTTGTTTAGTCTAACCTGCAGCTGTTTGATGAGTTTGATGATGATATCAGGAGTTTCATCCTTTGTCCTTAAGAACTTGACCCAAGTGAATCTAGAATAATCATCAACCACAACTAACACATATTTCTTCCCAAAGATATTCTGCACCCTCATTGGTCCACATAAATCCATATGAATCATATGAAGAACTTCTGTGACAGAGTTAGTAGGTTTGGGTTTATGGGCATACTTCTTGCTTTTTCCCAATTGACATGCTGAACAAAGATGATCCTTTTCATACTTTAGTCTAGGTAAACCTACAACTAAGTCCTTTCTGGAAAGATCGTTGATTGTGCCGAAGTTCAAGTGATTGAGACGACGATGCCATAACCATGACTTTGTTTTTGAAGCCTTTGATAACAAGCATATTGGTGAAGCTCTCATCATGTCATCGATAGAGATAGTGTAAAGGTTTGAGCCACGAGTTCCTTTCAACAGTTCCTTACCATTAAGATCTCTAACAAAGCAGGTATGTTTTCTGAAGGCCACTTCTAAATCAGAATCACAGAATTGACCAACAGAGAACAGATTATGACCTAAACCTTCCACATAATACACTCTGGAGATGACACTATCACCAACAACATAATCTCCATAACCCATAATAGCACCGAAATGATCATTACCAAATCTAACAGTCCCGATGAATTTGCTCACGAAGTTCATGAGCCGTGACCGGTCTCCAGTCATATGCTTGGAACAGCCTGAGTCCAGGTACCACAGAACGATTTGAACGATCTGCAGTTGAACACAGACAAGAATGGATAACTGGATATTTGGGATCCCCATGCAAGAATGGGTTCCATTTGGTTAGTAGCAACAGTTGGACCGCCCACATCAGAAATAGAAGCATTCATATCAGACAGTGAAGGAATGGAATCATTGTGAATAGATGCAATACTAGTGTCTGTATTAGCCCTATTTACAGTGTGACCACTTCTTAAGGGAATAGTTCTACCAGTAGGCATCCATTTTCTAGTGGGCATTATCTGATTAGTCTTATGACCAACAGGTATCCAATAAAAGCCTATTCTGCTGAATGTTCTTCCTGTGGGTTTCCATTGTTTTCTAACTCTCTTTCGCTTTTGCCTTTTAGCCTTTTTAGCATGAATTTTAGCATTAACAACATTAACTGGACAATTAACATCATTAGGCAAAACATTAACATCACATTCATGATTAGAAACAGAATTCAAGCAATCATTAGTACAAGGTTTGCAAATAGCATCAGAATTCGAATTAATCACAGTACGCCTATGGCTAATACTAGAATCAACACGATTCGTTTTATTCGATTCAAACATAAGGTTCCTAGATTGTTCTTCTACTCTCTTCCAGTGCACATTCTTAGCTTGAGAGGTCCTATCATTCCTTGTATTGTCTTGAGACTTTGACCTGCTCCCTTTAATGTCACTGATTACTCCTGTAGAGGGAATGGGAACATTAGTTTGTTTTACTACTCTTTGCACCACCTGTTTAGATGTGCTGGGATCTGAACTACATGCAGGTGCACTCAGGTTCACTTTCTTAACATTAGAGGTACTGAGATTAGTACTCCTAGAAGGCACATTTGAGTTCACTTTCCTAGTATTGACAGATCTAAAATCTGAACTACTCACTGGTGCACTACTCCTCACATTCAAACTATTGGGAATCGAGTGCATGTCATGTTTGGCCTTAGGCATTGAGCATGGAATCAAGGGGTTAACTCTCTCACCTAATGTCTTTGGGCATATAGTGATCAAACATTCTAAGATTTCTTGAGATCGTTTGGCATATAAGCATGCATGTCCAATTGCATTATCATGAGGTTTCTCTAGCTTATCCTCTTCAACAATCTCACGCAGGCATTCTAAGCAATCCTTAAGGGATGAGAAATATGTTTGAATGGCAAGTTTGTTGTTCCTTAGGTGAGGGGGGACATATGTCACAGATAAAGTAGATTTATTACCAGAGGGAACCTTAGATACAACATTCTCCGCATTGATCATTGGCATTTTCCCTTTTACCTGACTCTTCAGATTCTCAATTTCCTTTTGCAATGAAGTTATTTGTTCGTTGTTTTTGTTACGAGTGACTTTAATTGATTCAAACAACTCATTGAAATGACGTTTAACCTTTTCATTCTCTTCAAGGAAACTTTCGTTTTCCTTTTGTAAAGCATTTACTAGGTTTTGAAGATGAAACGTTTGAGAATTCTGAGAATCTAAAGAAGGAGGCATTTGGGAACCTGTCATATTGTTCGTTTGACCCTTTAATTGAGAGATTTGGACTTTCAACTTTCTGATCGTGTTACACTGAGCATGAATCTGTTCATCTCGTTTGTTTATTTGAAAAACTGCATCAAACTCTGGAACATCTGAAGATGTCTTGAAATTTGAAGTTTTGACATTTTCTTTGAGATGTTGATATTTTAGTTGTAGATTAAAATACTCAACTTCTAGTTTAGAAAAATGTTTAACCAAATTGTCATGATCATCCAGTTCAATTTTCTCATTAAGTTTAGAATTAGTTTTTTCAAGCTCAATGACACGATCATGGGAGACTTTCAGGGCCACAGATAGTTCATGAAATTTGGAAGCATTAATAGAGCAATTTGAAGCAGTAAAAAAGACATCTTGAGCAACACATTCAGTAATAAGATTCTCATTCAATGTATGCAGGTTCTTCCTCTCGATCTCATTATATTTTAATGCACGCTCATAATCACTAATTTCAACTATTATTGCATCAAATTCCTTTTCCATCCCCTTAATGTCTGTTTCTATCCCCTTTTTAAGACTCTCAAAGTGATCCTTTAAAAGTTTAAAGAAGGGCATGACCTCAGTTAAATAACATTCTTTCATTTGTTCAAAACCCCTTTCTCCTTCAGTTATGCCAGTGGGTGTGATCCTTTTCTTGCAAGTTTTCTCAAAATCAACAAATAGTTGAAAAATAACGTATTGGCTAATTAAGATATTGCTTTTAGTGGCAATTGTTCTAGGAACAAGATGCATTGGTGTGTTAGGAGGATACACAGTAGCTTTAGGCATTTTCCAAAGGGGAGGATTTGTTTTTACAATATTTTCGGCTTTCTGCTTATCTAAATCCATTTTCCAGAAGACTTGTTCGGGAGTCAACAAAGTCTGAGGCTTAAACTTGTTTAATGCAATCCAGTTTTCCTTCTTATAATCATGAGGAGTGATATTTATGTTCTTCTCTTTGCATTTGGGGTCATCTAGTTTTTTGTTCATCCTTTCCCTAGTGACTTCATCTGATTTCTTATCTTCCTCCGTGCACTCAACGCAACTAGGTTTCTGCCTAGGCTTAAGAATTTCATTACCATCATAAATCACCTTTTGAGTATTTCTAGCCTTTTTGATTACCTCAGGATTTGGTTCCTCAACAAGGGGAATGCTATGCTTATCGCTTAATACTCGATGTTTGGTGACCATGTGAGCAGTCTGAATGGTGTTTCCTTGTATGTACAACTTGTTTTCAAGTTTGTTTTTCAAAGTTTTCAGATTAGAAAAATCTCTCAAGAGCTTTGATTCTTTTGCATTAAATTCTTGCTTAAGCATTTTCACGTTTTCTTGAAGTTCTTGTTTTTGCTTAGCTGTTTTAGAAAGTTTTTCTTGCAAAGAATTTAATTCTTGTTTCAATACTTCTTCTCTAAAATTACTTTTTCTAATTACTGTACGTACTTGGTCATCCATTTCCTGCTCACGAGTGGTCAACTCAAATTTTGCACGTTGTTCATAAATGGCAACACGTTCCTTATATGCATTTAGTTCAGAGATAATGGAATCATCAGGAGCACATGCAGTGAATTCATCAAAAACATAGTCATTGTTGACTGCAGAAGATGCATCACTAGGTACAACTTCACTTTCACTTTGTTTCAAATATTGATCATATGGGACAATATTGATATTACCCGTATTTTCAATATTTGATTCAAAAGTTTCGGTTGGTTGTACTTTGTCATGCATCTGTTGCACATCAGCATCATCATATAGCTTTAATACCTCAGAAATGAGTTTGTCCCTGGATGGGCCAGCTTGTGGTGAAGAAGAGATCTTGGAAGAAGCCATTGGAGAGATGCTAGTCATAAAGATTGTGTGTGCAGTAGGTCCATCATCTACATCAGAATCGTATGCATCACAGTCACCGACTTGAAAGGCATTTTGATGATTGTGACCTATCTCCTGAATGGGCTGCTCATCTACATCTGCATCATAGGTCTTGGCATTGCCTTCAGCAAGAAACAGCAGTTCCTCTTCATTCAAAGTAGCACCATTGTCCTGAGCTTGAGCCAGCAGCATCTTATCTCTGAAGTATTCGGCATTTTGTGGACGCTTTGGAGATGTGCAGTTCCTTGCAAAGTGTCCCTCACCACCACAGTTAAAGCATTTGATTGGCTTAGCATGACCTTGGTTACCATTTCTTCCTCGATTCTGGTTTCCAACATAACCTCTCCCAGCTCCACCTCTCCCCTGATCATACTGTCTTTCCTGAACTGGTTGCACCACGATCCTTCCATCTTTAACAGTGGCTTGATTATGTGGGTTAGATGCAGTTCGTAGGTTGTTGTTGGTTTGTGGGAGAGAGTTCATGTTTTGACTAATGAGTAGAGCTAGTTGATTAACGATGTTATCCACGCGTGCATCAACATCAGCTTGTTTGAACTGAGGATCAGGGATGAGTTTGTGATTACCATTACCCAAGGGAATGACTTGTGATGCTTTGGTTGTGATTCCAATGTTTGAGTAGAAGGCAGTTGAATCATTAGATGAGCTTGTCTCTCCTGGGTTAGTTTTGAACTGATTGAGAATCAATTTTTCAAACATAGCATGTCTCTCATTCTGAAGGAGGAAGGCATAGAGTTGCTCATAGTTTGTATGCTTCAATCCTTTAGTGAGTTTCACAGATGTGACAAACTTGTGCCATTCGGGATTCATGTTGTTCACAAACTTTGAGTTCAACTGAATGTTAGGCATAGTCATCTTGATGTTCCTCATGTCATTCACTAACTTATGAAATCTCACATAGTACTCATAGACACTCTCATCTGGTTTCATCTTGAAGTGCTCAAATTCATCATAGAGTTGGGATTCCCTGTCTTCCATAGTTAATTCTGAACCTGAGAGAAGCATCTTAACGTTATCCCAAACAGCCTTTGCATCAGTGTTATGATTGATCAGCTTGTAGATGTCTTTAGGAAGACCTTGAAGAACAATGTTTGAAGCCCTGATATCTGCATCGAATCTCTTTTTCTCCTCATTATCAAGCTCATTGTACATCTTAGGTCTGTCCATTCCGTAGACAGGAGTACCATCTTCATTAGTATCAAGTATGTCTCTAGTCGTCTCAACCCGATATGGTCCTTCATCAATGGATTTGAGAATGTTGACACCATTTTCCTTTCCAAGGCAATACAATCTGATTCGTTGAGCCCAAGAATCGTAGTCAGTTCTGTCAAGCATTGGTGGACGAGTATCTGAGCCAGCTGCTTGAACATCCTCGGCAACAGTGGAGATGACAGTGGGAACAGTGGGAATGTTGGTAGACATGTTAACAGATTATACGGGATTTTATGACTCTATGATTAAACCGGGAAATAGATTCTTTCACGGGATTTTACTAAATCAAGAGAAAACCGTAAACAATCACTCAAGTTGCTAGATGATAAGATGCTAACTCGCTACCAAATAATGCACTAAGTCGCTAGAAATTAGTGCACTAAGTCGCTAACCCTTAACTCGCTACACGTCTAAGTCGCTAGAATCCCAAGTCGCCAACAGAAGAGCAATTCGCTAAGTAGTAACTCGCTACAGACTAAGTCGCTAGCCAAATTTGTGCAGTAATTCGCTACACAATTCGCTAGATATGCAAGTCGCTAAAGAGCAACTCGCTACAGACTAATTCGCTACCACAAGTCGCTAACCGTAGTGGAGATTCCACTACTTGTACTGTAACTCGCTAGCTCTAACTCGATAGATTTTATAACTGTAAGTCGCTACCAAGAAAACAAGTCCGAGAGCTAATTCGCCAGGTTGAAAAACCAAATAACCTTCACTTTTCAATCCAAAAACAACCCAACCAAGATGATTCAAGCTTACCAAATGAAAACCTAAACACTTTTGATGATTCTAAACATAAAAGTACCAACAAAATTCAAACTTTAACACAAGAAATCAACCAAATGATGCAAAAACCACTAAACTTTTTCAAACTCAAAAACCACCTAAAAACCACTATAAATCCAAAGATGTGCAAGATATGATCTAACCATGGCTCTTGATACCAATTGTAAGATATAACTTTTCACATACACATCAAACCATAACACAAGGTGGCGAATAAGATGGAATTCTAGAGAGAGAAAGTTAGAGGTTTAGGGAACTTAGTGAGAGAAAGTGAAAGATATTATTATGAGCTCCAACTCTCTACCTTGGAAGGTAGAGAGTATTTATAGTCTTACATAATTCGCCACACTACGGGCTGTGGATCAGGCATACAGTGGGTAAAGACCCGTCCGTCCTCCACGGTGTTACTTAACTAAATAACTACTTAACTTAAAAGACCTATGACTACGAGCTTTCTAACGATTACATATACTTGAGGTGACCGACTCTTTAATACCTGGAATTTCTAATTCCTAACAAGAATATTTTTGGGTTTTTAAAACAAATTTTGAAAAGGAAAATCTTTTTGGGTTTTATAAAAGGGATATGTACAAATATCAACGATAACTCCACGAGGAAGGATCTTCAAATGCACACGATTCGAGACGGAATACGAAAACTCGCTACAAGCCCTCCCCGGCAGCGGCGCCAAAAATTGATTTCACGATTAAAATCAATAATAAGAGAGTTTGTAGTATACGGGTAACTCAAACGTGTTAGGTTTGAGCACCGAGATCGTTCCGAACGAGGGTTGAATGGAATTTCCAACTCACGTCTCAATAATCGGGATTCGAATAAGAAAAAGGGCATAAGATGAAGTTATCTAAACTACGGGATAAGGAAAGCAAACGGAACATATAATCTACGGGAAATCCTAAGAACTATGGCAAACTACGCAAATCTACTCTAAAACGCAAATACGGAATTAAACGAAACGCGAATAAAAAGCAACTACGACTATTCTAACTCCTAAAAATAACATAAAATTACTTTTACTCTAAAAAATGATGTTAGAAAACTAATTATGAATTAAAACTATTTTTTAGGAATTTTCTTGATTTTATTCTAATTAAAAACTAATTATTAACTTTAAAAATAAAACTAATTATCTAAAAATTATGAAAAAGAAAGGGAAAAATATGGAATTACTTTTCTAAAATCTAAAATATCATAAAAGACTTTTCTAAACTAATTTTTTGTAATTTTCTGATAAATTTTCTATTTTCTATGAATTTAAATCTATTTAAATCTAATTAAAATAGTGAAAAATACCAAATAAAGGGAGAAAAATAAGGAAAAATATTTTTTATGCTTTTTATATTTATCTTAATCTATTAAAATTGAAAAATTATTTTTTGGAACTTTTTCTCAATTATTTGTGATTAAAGCTATTTAAAAATGAATAAAAACTGATTTTAATCTAGAAAAATAGCAAACAGTGACCAAAAATTATGAAAACTTCAGGGAAAATCTAAAACATTATCCTAAAGCTATAAAAAATGTAAAACCATGAGCTTATGTAGGAGAATATAGAGCTGTAATGTAAACTAGATGGAAATAAGCACTTAGGGATAAGCTAATAAGCAAGACAAGGCACCAACTGATAAAATAAGCTAGACTATACTACAACTACTCTAAGGCAACTAATTAAAGCAAATCCTAACTGCTAAACAGTGATCAACCAAGGATTTAGCTAAACTGATACTATAAGCACAAACAGATTTAGGGACCCTACTTTAAGCAGTTGAAACTGCTTATCCAATAAGCCAAATAGAAAACTAAAGCCATGGATCTCAATACCACCTGGCAGAGAGTGTATATCCAAAATTACAGCTAAAGAGGACCAGTAATGAAGCAATTAATGACCAAACAAAAACTGCATAAATGGACAGTGACTGATGCATAAACAGATGAGCAGAACAGGTACTGACTTTAAGCTATTGTAACTACTGATCCAATAAGCTAATGCAAAAACCAAAAATGTGGAATTGAAGACTACCTAGCAGACTACAATTTGACCAAATATCAGACCCTATCTAGTGAAAATGAACCCTGTGCACCTACTGCAAGATCTGCTAAAACATTGACTTAGACTATTTTGACTTTTAATGACAGATGAGATGTCTGACTTTTATGAGATTCTAGTCCAAAGTAATTAATTGAATTTGATGTTTAAAGGCTAATGATGATTAAGGAAAGCTAGATCTACTTGATTCTAAAGCCAATAAGCAAATTGCTACTCACTGATTATGACAGAAATAGATCCTAGATCAGTTTCTAAATGATTCTGACTTTTAGAGTAAAAATGCTGTAACCAAGAACTCAAATGACTATCAATATCTTATAGAAGCATGAATCAACTACTATCAAATGATAAGCTAAGCCATAACACAGTTTAATCACCAATTCCAAACACTACTTTATATTAACTAAAAGCAAGTAAATCACTGAAATCCTAATCAAACTGAGCTCAAATTAATCCAACTACTCAAAACACATTAAAACTCTTCAAAATAACAATCTCAAAACAGATTTTAGTCCAGAAATAGATTGACTTTGAAAATTGACTTTTGTTGACTTTTTGCTAAAACTGAAATTGAAGAACAATTCAATACACCATTAGCTCACATAAGCTTATTAAAGCTTATGTGAGCTCCTACAAACAGAGATTTAGCACTTTTAAACAGTAAATGATTTTGAAAACAGATTTGAACATTAAATGGAGAAAAAGGAAATTTGCATTAAACCAAAAGCAAGCTTACATTAATTGAGAATGAAATTACATTAAGCATACAGTTACTCTATTGAAAGCAATTAAAATGACAAGAAATTAAGTTCAAAATCTCTCTAAAAACTTAAGAGATTGGACAAAAGATCCATTGTGACTAGAGGTCTATATATATCCGAGCTTGAGCCTTGCTTGGATTCCATTCAGAAGGTTCATGAAGCTCTAATCTCGACCTTTCATTCCCCATCTTGTCATCAAATCAATTCTACACCCTTGGATCACTCTTGTGATGTGGCGCAGCCAATGAGAGGCTTTCTTTTGTCCACCTTGGCATTCTTTGTGAGTACCACCTCTGACACGTTTGTCAGACCTTCTAGAAGGTATTTAAGTGAGGGTAAAAGGTTGGGACATGTGGGTAAATGGTGGGAGGAAGGGTAACAGTGAAAATGGTGTAAAAGGGTTTAGGCGCGTTGGGTGTTTCAGGGGATTTGTTTATTTTAATTTGACTGGGGAAAGTGGGTTTTGACCGGGTTAAATACTCGGGTAAGTGGTGAATATTCGGGTCTTGGTTAATCAAACGGGTAGGATAAGTGTTACTGGATTGGATTTGGTTATTTGTTTTGGGCCTCAAAGAGAAATGGATCATGTATTGGATTATGGATTATGTATTATTACTTGGTTTATTGTACATAAGGACCAATAATGTATTTTAGCAAAAACCAAGGGCCCAATATGACATTTAGTGAAAGTGTAGGGTGAGTTTGGTAAATGGGATAAATGAAAGGTGAGGGGTGAAAATGGTAAAATGGGAAAGTTAAAGGGTTGAAAGTGTAATTTTGGAAAACTTGAAGGTGAATTGTGAAAATGTGGTAAAATGACGGGTTTTCAGTGAAATCTCCCAAACCATGTCCCGAACTCCGTATTTTGCACTTTTGAACATCAAAGTCCATGAAATAGCATCCTCGGCATCGGCTTTTGCACAATTCTTTCTCTCGTGCTCGGTTTTCTTCGGTTTTGGCTTCTTTTTGTGTGTTTTTTACAAATCCGTACCTGCACAAGCATAAACTCAAGAAAACCACAAATATTAGCAATAAACGGCCTTTCTTGGTTATTTTGGGTCTATTTTGATAAAGGAAAAGGTATGTGTTTTAGCACATACCACTAGGCGACTTTTTTTGGGTGAGTTTGACTATATCTTAGATATATCATTTGAGTATGGTTGTACTGTACTTTTTAGACACTTTTTCACTGTTCACTTTTTTGTACCTTTTGTATATTTTGTACCTATTATTAACCAAAACTACCCCATATTTTATCTTAAATATATTTTGTGTTTTTCAGACTTCTACTAACTATGGCATCACAAAACACAGAATCAAAGGCCTGTTATGAATTATGGTATCAAGAATGGCTGTAAGTTTGTCCATTTACTTTTTCTATGTTAAATTTTATCTTAAATATATTTTGTTTTGCTGAATTATTTCCATTGTTACACAGAATGTCTGAAAACAGTCAAGATCTTGGGTTTGATGTTTATCATGGCAGTCAGTTTATTTTTTATCCCTTAAGTTATTTAGGTGGAGATGTTTTACATTTGAGGTTACCTAGGTTGAGTAGGTTATCGTATTCTCAAATATGTGATATGCTGTTGAAAGAAATTAAGGAGGATATTTGGGCTTGGTATTTTTGTCTTCCAAGTAGTAGTCTGGAGGAAGGGTTGACCCTTGTAGAAGATGATAATGATGTCAAGAAACTGTATGACATGGCTGAGCTCCTTGGTCTAGTTGAGATCTATGTTTGTCATCAGCCACAGGTTCATTTAGTTAGCTACTATCACAAGAACCTGTCTTTTGATTCCTCAGACGATGAACTGACATTTAAAATTATAAGTCACGAAAAGAAAAAAAAATATGTCGACTGTCTGTCGTTTGAAGAACTAATGGCATGGGAAGAAGAGGAAAAAAATTCACCAGCCTACCTTAGGACACCTTATATCAAGCCTTTTGTTGAAGCTAGTTTATTCAGAGGAAAGTCTGAATTTGGTGGTATTAATGACCTTGAATACATTCCTCCTTGTTTAAGGACTACAGTCCGACCTTATGTGTCGAATGACTTTGAAGATTCTTGGACACAGAAGTCCACTGTTACCGATTGTTTGTCAAACGAACGTGGTTTTGAGATTAGTCCGTTAAGAGGTAAGAACCTTTTTAATGACTTGGAGGCTGCTGATAATCATGACCTTCAGGATCCACATTCTACTAGTTTACTCCCATCTATTCAAAACAGCCCTTTAAAGTGTAAGAGGCCTTTTAATGATATTGATGGCCTTCCTACAGTTGGAAGCTCTACTGTACTTCAATATGTGTCCAAGAAAAGTCGTTTTGAAACTGGTACCTCGAAATCTAGGAGATTATTTGATGAATTTGAAGCAGTTGGTAGTAATCAATCTGATGATATGAAGGGTGGTGAGGCAATCAGTTTGGTTAATGATCAAGTGATAGTTGAAGATTCCACAGCTGATGGTTCCATGTCATACCCAGCCTCTTCTGATCCAAGTAATTCGAAGGTATGATGAAGGCTACCATGTGGTAGTTATTTGATCTTCCAGGGTGGTATGTACCCTGTTAAACAATTTGTATTTTTGTCCCTTTCCATGCATGATGACTAGTTAGTGTATGTTACAAACTACACTAACTAGTCATCATGATGAAACAATTTATTTTCAGTATGTGGTGAAGGCTTGTTAGTGTATGTTACAAACCAGTATGTGATGATGGTTCTACTACCATGTGTATGTTACGTTGCAATTATTTTGATTAAATATGTTGATGTCTATCAGCACAACTATCTCGATAACAAAACTACAACAATCATCTCAATAAATTATTTCATAGATAAGATTTTCAACACAACCATTACATTGTTAAATTTTAGACTCATAACATTTATTATTGAACCATTACATCCATTTAAACAGTACTACTAGAACCACATCCTTCTTCAGTTGCTTTCCTTTCCTTTAGTTTTTCAAAGAACTCTTCCAGATCTTTAATCCTTTTTGCCAATGCCTTAACTTTTTCTGGTGTAATGCCATCTTGGTTCTCCTTACCCGTAATATCACCATCTAGCTTTTTCTTCTCAGATAAATCTAAAGCCATTTTGGATTGTTGTATGTGTGCTATCAAATTGTCATCAGCATCCTCTTTCCTGTTTGGCACTTGTTCATAATTACCTTTTCCAGATAAGTTCAAACCCATTGTGGATTGTTGTATGTGGACAATAGAATTGACTGTATTTATGCTTATTTTGTTGACTTGTGTTTAGGCGGGAATAATATTTTGGCGGGAGAATAGATAAGCGATTTTTTAAGCGATATAGTCTGAGCGACGTTTTTAAAGCGATTTATGAAAAACTAAAACCTTATCTTTTAGCTATTTTTAGCCACATCCAATTTCTACCCGACCAGAACCCTTGCTTTTTTCGTGCAACTGTCAATTTCGTTCAATTATTAAAATTGAATTTCTCAAAAGGTTCGTGATCCTTTATTGTCATGGTCCCCCATATCAATATTGACTGTATTTTATGTTTGAATATTCATTATCAAAATTTTATAATTAACTTAACTTTACATGCTTGTAAATTTGTTTATAAGGTAATCATGGCCATCGAGTTTGTGGTGCGACCAAACATAATTTTTTACCCTGGGTTTCTTGAGCTTCCTCGATTTGCTGACCGTGCTTTTAATGGGAATCGTCATTTATATTTAACTGGAATACAAAGACAACGGAAGAAAGTAAGGATTGTTGCTCGGTTAGGAGGTCCCATTAGGATTGTAGGTAACAAATGGGTAGAATTTGTTCATGAAAACATGTATACGGATGTTTACATGTTACACTTTGTTCAAGAAGGTGATGACTCTTTTTACGTTACTGGCTATGATTCTAATGGGTTGGAAGTTGAGGAATATGCTGGTGTAGAAAGTCGTCATATAAGGTTTCAGAGTTATCGGCTGCCATACCCTCAATTTCCACAGGTTATTTATAAGAATTAATTTTTTTGTTTACGTTTATTTAAAAATAAGTGTATTTTGTTACTGTATATGTTATAATTGTCAATCAGCAGATGGTGTTTCAGACATTGCCTGGTAATTTTCTAGATGGTATTGGGTTGCAAGGTACTGTTGTTGTTGTTGTTGAAGGAATGAAGTGTAATGTGGATGTTACTTAGGGCTATGAACGAGGTCATGATCCTCGTGATTTGTATGTTATGGATGATGAGATGTGGTCGACTGCTCTTCAATATTCCGATATTGAATTTGGCGATGTTATTGTTTTTACTAAATTGGAGAACAATAGGTTGAATATAACCGTGTTTGGTTTCGATGGTAGGCCAAAGATACAAGGGCAGTTTCTTGGTGTGACGCAATTGTTTTTTCCACAAAATGATCTTGATAATGAAGATGGAGGTAGGCTTGAAATCTCATAATCATATTCAGCAATATCATAACATTTATCTTTAAGATTTATTTTGATATTTTTGAAACAGGTGATGAGCGAATGCAACACATTTGCCAATGGATTGGTCACCTTGATCATTTTGGTGAGCGAACTGATGTCTTTTACAGAAGGTCTACTGAAATTCTTCCGTTATGTAAACTTGTAAGTTTGTGTTTTGTGTGTACTTTTTTGTCTATGCATTTATATAATTTTATATAATTTTTGTAATTGTTGCACACCAGGACATTCCAGACCATTTTCTTCAGAATCATCCTATGCATTTTTATCAAAATGCACTTTTTAGGAATGATGAAGTCGAATACATGATGCAAATTCAGATTGAGTATCATAGAGACAATCCATACCGGGTGAATCATGTGAATGCATTAGGTGACTGGGCCTACTTTTTTGAAGATAGTGAGTTTGAGCATGGAAAGATGATTAGGTTTAAGTTCATGTATGTAGATTCTTATGATGGTTTGGTGTATCCTGTTTTCCATATTTGTTAGGAAATCGGATAAGGTTTAATTTCATGTATGTAGATTGTTATGACATTTTAACTATTATTCATTTATTTATTTTTTTGGGTTACATGAACAAACTTTCAGTGGTGGGTGTGTATATACTTGTATTCGATTGGACTGTTTAGACTGTTACAAATTTTAACAGTTTATGGTAAGGACTTTTCAACATGGCCATTTTATGCGCGTATAACGGTTAGGCGGTCAACCCTTTTATATGTGAGGAGTTCACAACACAACCATTATGTTGTAATCCTTCATATTAGTGCATAATATCACTATTTTTCGCCTAGTTTTGGTTGATGTAATCTTGGTCAACAGATTGGAGTGTGGTTGGTGTATCCACTGCTAGGACATTTCAAACCACTGCTAGAGTTGTTGAAACCACTGCCAGAAGAATGAATCCAATGCTTGAATTAAACCACTGCTAATAGTGTTGTTTAACCACTGTTAGTATATTGTAAGGCTGGTCCCACTGCTAGGACATTTCAAACCACTTCTAGAGTTGACAATTGTAATGTACTATCACATATCCCAAAATATTCTGAGCGAATTTTTAAAAGTGCCCTTTTCAATTTAGTGATTTATGATACACTAATATTTTGTCTATTTTTTGTTCCCACATTCACTTCCTACCGACCAGAACCCTAGCTTCTTAATAATCTAATTCAAATGTCGTTTTCGTTCAATTATTAAAATTGAATTGTGCGAAAGGTTCGTGATACTTTATTGTCATGGTCCCCCATATCAATTTTGTCTCTATTTAATGTTTCAATATTCGTACCTAATTAGGGTTTACATTTAAAATTATTTATATTTTTTAAAGTATTGTTATTTTACGTGTTCCTGTAACAGGATGGCACCTAGTTGGACTTCAGATCCTCATTACCTGTTTGACGTTCATGTTTTGGGGGAGTTTTATTTCCAACCGTTGAGGTATGAAAATGGGGGTGTTTTTACTTGGAGTGTGTCCAAGGATAGGAAGGTGGACTATAGTAGTACGTGCCAGTTTCTAAAAGAACATACTGAGCTAAATTTCCATTCGTTGTTTTTCTGTTTACCACAATGTCAATTAGAGGTAGGATTGAAACTAATAGAGTGTGATAGGGATGTGGCTGCCATGTATGACCTTGCTGATCGATATGGGAAGTTAATGATGTATATGGCACATAATCCCCAAAACTTATTTGATTTTTATTATCAAAATCTTAACTTTTATGATTCTGAAGATGATTATACAACCAAATTGATTATACATGGAAGAAGATTAAAAGATGCAAGCAATATGACATATGATGAGCTTATTGCTTGGGCTGAAGAAGAAGCAAGCAGCCTTATTGATGTTGATGTCGATATGTCTGTTAGCCATAGGAATGTAGTTGCTAAGCCTAAGGTTAAGCGTAAGTTGGTTTTCATTGAAGAGCAAGATAAAGCCTTTGCAGGCAATCGATAAAAAAATTAAGGTGGTGCAAAAAAAAACAACGCTATTTCTGAGCTGTTAGATGCTACTTTGTGACACATAAATCTAATAAAGCAGGCGATATATGTGTCACAAAGTAGCATTTAGCAGCCCAGGAATATCGCCGTTTTTTTTTGTGTCTTTATTTTTTTTATAGCAGACACTGATATTTTACCTGGGGCGTCAAAGTTACCCATTAATTCATATCACACTTACCACAGGACACGTATCCATATTGATTATATTTTTTTTATGATGTAGTTTATGTTTTCAACACTACGTTACAAGCCAGCATATCAAGGGAGCAGGTTATAACACAGGTATGTTCCCACAAAAGTACTTAGACAAACATAAATAAGTAAGTGCATATATTAAAATATCCAACAAAACTAACCTTAATAGGTTTATAGAACATCCATAAGCATAAACATAAACTTCATACATTCCTAACCATATATTAAACTTAAAACACATACGAAAAACACCAGAAGAAACCAGTTCAGTACACCATAGACTTGAGCTTCTCAATGAATGACATAAGCTCCCTTGTTCGCTTCTGCTTGTTCACAACCTTCACCAACATGTTTGGAATGTCTGCCAAATCCTCATTTTGCAAAATATTCAACTGTGAAATACTTTGCACACCTGTATCAAAGGGATACAAAAGCTCCAACTCTGCAATCACGAAATCCCTCTCAGTAACACGAGCCCTAATATCTTGGGCTTTTTTGGTTAATTCTGCTTCGTCCACCCTAGTGACAGTAACCTCCTTATGAAACTTCTCCACCATCATGTCTCTAACGAGACTAGAACCAGCAGCAGCAGCTAACTCCTCGCAGAAAGGCATTTTTGTAGTCATTTTCTTCTTTTGTTTTTTTTAACAAAAAAGCAGTTATAGTTTTCCTTTGGTTTATGTGTGTTTTTATATGAGTTATAAGCTCTTTTTAATTATGGCCTTTTGACTTATAAGCCATATTGATTTGATAGCCAACTTGAACCAAAATAAGTATAGTAGACTACTTGATGAATTTGTTATAAGCCATATTGATTTGATAGCCAACTTGAACCAAAATAAGTATAGTAGACTACTTGATGAATTTGTTTACTTGAGAAAATGTTGAACCTTTGTTGTTCTTTAATTTGACAGGTTTCCATGCCTCACAGTAATCGTGACATTAGGAGACGGGTTTAAACATATTGCAAACGTGCATGGACTCAGAATAGTTGTATAGCTAAATTGTATATTCGACAATTGTATTTAGGTGGCCTAAATTTATATGTCTTTATTTAGTTCCCTTTATTTTAAATTGTTAAGCGAATATTTTACCTAGTTTTTTAAACAACTTTTTTTAAGCGATATTTTTTAAGCAATAAACTTAGTCGTAATTCAAAACATTTTGAGCATGTATATCACCCAAGTATGGTGAAGAAAGTATGATGTAGATATACAATAAGACATGTTTGGTACCCAAAAATATATATACAATAAGACATGTGTTTAATAGTACTATCACGTAATCCAATATATTCTGAGCGACATTTTTAAAAGCGCTTTTTTTCTGATTAGCGATTTCTGGCCACTATCACACCGAACCCTGACAAGAACTTTAGTAACAAGTCAAATGCAAATCTTTTCCGATTTGAGGTCAAACAACAATAAGAAAAGTGTAAAAAACTATTATCACACAAACCAATGTATCATGTCAAGTACTTTCACATAAACCGATGTATTCCAAGCGACCTTTTAAATGCGCTATTTTCATCTTACCAACTTAAACCAACTAGACAAACATATTTTGTTTTACTAACAAAAAATTGGATACAAGGATTTATGTGGTTGCTATTTTATTTTATGTTTTTATTTTAATTATGTCGATTATGCGATATAATTTTTCTTTTTTAATTCAACGTCAATGTAGGTTGTTTTGTAAAACACAAAGACAAATAAGATTAAGATTGACAACGACATAAACAAAAGTAGTTACACTTAACTAGTACACACATAACCCACCATAACTAACGTAAATCAAAGATTTACATAACCTAAACAAAACATAAACCTAACATGAAGGCTTCACAAAGTCAAAGGACCATTGACTCAAGATGTTCAATGAAGGATAACAAAGAAGAAACGCGAGCTCGCCTTTCTAAGATGGAGGTCTGCTTCCTTACAATCTCAGCCCTATCTTTAATTTGCATCCTTCTCATGTGCCGAACAGACGCAACAGACGAGTTAGTTGGACCCACAACCAACAGGTCTCCAATAAGCACATCCCTACGTTGTACACGAGCGGTTAGCTCGTCAATCTTCTCTTGCAGATCTAATTCATCCCGAACAGTATCCCTAACTTCTCCCCAATATTCCACAATCATCATAGACTTGACAGATCGAGAGTTTGCTGTACGGGATAGTTGATCCAAGAGGGGAAGACGAGGGTTGGACATTGTTGTTGTTGGTTGAGATACGCTTTTTTTAAGAGAGGATTAAAAATAGAGTGTGGAAATATAGAGTGATAACCACAAAATGTGTTGGTAGTTGTGATAGGAGTTGTTAGAGCGGATTAAATAGAGTGGAATTATAGAGTGATAAGCAGAAAATGTGTATTGTCATTTAGTAGTTTTAAAATAGAAGTGTAAAATGTATATTGTTTAGAAGAAAAAAAATGTATACTGTTTAGAAGTTATCATCATATATGTTTTGACTGTTAATTGATATTTGTATTTTCTATTTTCATAAGAAGAACAATTTTTTTTCCGTTTTTGTTTTGTGACAACAACACAAATTCGCTAAACATAATTTCATATATAAGCATCAATCGATAACATAAAATGTGTTTCCAAAATAACCAATGGTCCGAAACTATACCTAAGCTACGTATAAGCAAATGTTCAAAAACTATACCTATAATCCATTTAGCGGTAATCCTAACCATGTTATTCTCTACAAACATATCGTAACACATAAGGCGCGAACTCGTGTTAACCAGGCGGTTTTGTCAGTTGACTTCCGATATCTTCTGCTTCTTCGAGTTTGACCAAAGCTTAACCTGCGTATTTTAAATAGCTTAGGGTTTTAGGTAATGAGAACTATCCAAGCATCGGGTATCAAAAAGACCCTTTAAACCATTAAGCTCGAGTTGGTCATTTTAACAATTAGGGTAAGATGGTGGATTTTTTGGGACATAAACCAAGTTCTTGGCAGGGTGTTGGGGTCCAACCCCTTTCATGTGTAATAGCACTTTAACTAGGATAATGAGATCATGTTGTGTTCATATGCTTGTGATACAAAAGATTTGATCGTGTTTGCATACGACTATTTGAACAGTGTGTATATGGTTGAAGGTTCCTGAAAACAAAGGAATGATGTTAGTGTGTCTACTTAAAGTTATATTATACCATTGCCCGA
The DNA here is from genome assembly GCA_019973895.1 of Chrysanthemum seticuspe. NCBI lineage: Eukaryota > Viridiplantae > Streptophyta > Magnoliopsida > Asterales > Asteraceae > Chrysanthemum > Chrysanthemum seticuspe. Next base: position 53,172,501 of record BPTQ01000009.1, on the reverse strand, counting down.
CACCATTTCCTTATCCTTTTTACAATGATCACCCAAAAAAGTCACCAACAATTCTCTACTATATTATGAACCAACAAAATTGAAGTTTGCGTCGATGACACGTGGCTTCTTTGATGGTTCACGGCGACGAGGTACACGGTTTCTTGGTCCAGTAGATACGGGAAAGTGTACAACACGTTTCTTGTTACGATTTGTAATGGTTACCTGATGATGAGAGTTGAATCTTGAAGGGTAGAAAGGTGGTGCAAAGTGGTTTAGCCATGCGTAGAGAGTTCATAACTGTACGTGTGTGTTTTTAGTGTCTGTTTTTTTGTTGAGAAACTCCATGTTTTTGTGTAACAAAGAGATGTCAAAGATTATAAGAAATAGATGACAGGGTTTTGTAATGATAGTGATGGCGAGTGAAGTAGAGTTAATGAGGCACCCTCAAAAACGCTCATATCGCTCGCCACCATTATATATATATCATTACCAACCATTTCATCTATCTTGTTATCATCTATGATCTCTCTCTGTCACACGGAAACATGGACTTTCTCACCAAAAAAGACACCACTAAAAAGACACACTCAGTTAAACAATCTCAAAGCAAGCTAAACCCTTTTGCACCACCTTTCTACACTTCATGATTCAACCCTCATCATCAGGTAACTTCTACATACCGTAACAAGAAATGGCTTTACACTTTCCGGTATCTACCGGACCAAGAAACCGTGTACCTCCTCGTTGTAAACCATCAGAGAAGCCACGTGTCATGGCCTTTTGACTTCAATTTTGTTGTTTGATAATATAGGAGAGAATTGTTGGTGAGTTTTTGGGAAGATCATTGTAAAAAGGAGAATGAAATGGTGTTGGGCAATGGTATAATAGCACTTTAAGTATACACACTAACAACATTCTTTTGTTTTCAGGAACCCTCAACCATATACACACTGTTCAAATAGTCGTCCGCAAACACGATCAAATCTTTTGTATCACAAGCATATGAACACAACATGATCTCATTATCCTAGTTAAAGTGCTATTACACATGAAAGAGGTTGGACCCCAACACCCTGCCAAGAACTTGGTTTATGTCCCAAAAATCCACCATCCTACCCTCCTACCCTAATTGTTAAAATGACCAACTCGAGCTTAATGGTTTAAATGGTCTTTTTGATACCCGATGCTTTGATAGTTCTTATTACCTAAAACCCTAAGCTATTTAAAATACGCAACGACATATCTTACCTTTTGGCCTCGACTGCGGTCGCGGCTTGGCCTCGGATTGGAACCCGTGACACCTAATCAATTTCAAACAAGTATAAAAGCAAATCATATGTTCCTACAACTAATCAATTGCATATAATATACTATATAACAATACCTAATAAACTAGAGATACCCAGTTAAGATTACAACTATATAACAAAAACCCATGAAGCTTTTTACGGTCAGTCAAGAGTATTTATAAAAAGTAGTAAACGATACATGCGCGGTGATGTAGTGGTGGTGGAGGCGGCGCTATGATGTAGTGGTGGTGCAGTGATGAAGATGAAGATGAAGATGAAGAAGTTGAGGTGAAAGCAGTTGAGGTTAATAATTGGGGTATGTGTGATATGGGTAGTATGTGAGTTATAGGTTCTTAAATAGAAGTTAATATGGAATCATAAAATTAATGTGGGGAAGGTATAAGTTGTTGAGGAGTAAATTAAGTGGTTGACTTTGGTATTCATTAAGTGTTTGGTTATTTCACACCTTGCACTCTAACATTAATATATCATAAACTAGATAGATCGTGATAATATATACGGAAATTAGTTGGCCTTTTATTATAACGGTGGGTGCGATGTACTAATACCTATTTTAGGAAAACCTTATATTGGTGATCACGATTCAGAGTGTCATACATATCAATGCCAATTTTAGGATATATGTTTCGTAACAACGGATGAATTACAAAACGAGACACGTATATTACAAATTATTTTAAAAAATCGTAAGTCGTAAGTATAAGGACGATTTGTTGTAAATGTACCCACACGTGATTTTCATTCTTTCTTGGAGTTGACCTGATAATGTATACTTGGGGGGCTGTTTTGTAAATTTGATGTATCCACTGCTAGCGTCTATGAAACCCCTGCTAGTGGTTTTCAATCCACTGTTAGCATGTTCCTGTTAATGTATCACTTGAGGGGTTGTTTTGTAAATTTGATGTAGCCACTGCTAGCGTCTATCAAACCACTGCTAGTGGTTTTCAATCCACTGCTTGTAGTTGTCAATGCACTGCCAGTGGTTTTCCTGATAATATATACTTGGGGGGCTGTTTTGTAAATTTGATGTATCCACTGCTATACTGTATCAAACCACTGCTAGTGGTTTGAAATCCACTGCTAGCAAGTTCATGGTAATGCATACTTCAAGGGGCTGTTTTATAAAATTTGGTGCAAACTTATTTTTTCCCCCAAATCACTGCCAGTTGAAGTAATTGATCTTCAAATCACTTCCAATTGACGCTCCACATAAACCCTAACCACTCCAAACTGGTAATTTCAAAATCCCACATCATATTTCATAACAACTCACAATGCCGTCGCAGTATTCCAACACCCATAACCTAGTTGCTTACTTAATAAAAAATAATCAATCAGATGGTTTTCATGACATGATTGATTTTATCAACCACAGTAAAATTCAGTTTGCATTAACTGTAGCACCCACAATTCTTAAAGACTATATACATGATTTTTGGGGTAATGCTGAGATACAGGAGCGAGATGGATCTGAGGTGTTTAGGACTGCGGTGGATGATAATGAGATTTTGGTAGATGAGGAAGTCATTAGAGGTACTTTGATGTTCGATGATGCTAATGGACTAGTTAATCTTTCTGATAATGATATATTTATAGGTTTAGAAAGATTAGGTTATACAAGAAGGGGAGACAGGGTAAAATTTTTGAAATGTATGTTTTCTCCCGAATGGAAGTTTTTAATTCACACCTTGCTGATGTGTCTGAGTAATAAGACCACTGGGTTTAATGAATTTCCCTCCAGAATTGCAACTGCTTTAATTTGTCTATCTGAAGGGAGGGAATTCAATTGGTCTAGCATGATTTTTGAAGGGTTTGTGCAGAATATTAGGAAGAAAGGTAAATATTACTTGTATCCTAGGTTTGTTCAACTTATTGTGGATAGCCAAATAGCAGAACCTGTTGAACATAATACAAAGTATGAGGTGCATTATATGCATCCTAAGGTTTTTGCTCATATGAGGAACCAAAAGCCTAATTTAACAATCCCAATTGTTCCATTGTTCCCTCATATGATTAATTTACCTGTCATTCGTGAGTTTGATGATGTAAATGAACCCCAATTGACTGAACCTGAACCCACTGACACCATAGTTGCACCCACTGTTAGTACGAGTGTAACCACTGACACCAACCCTGATGCTATGATAACTTCACCACTCGCACCAGTTCACACAGGTCGAACTGAGGAGGGTACCTTGGAACATCAACATGAATGGACGGATAGTGATGAACATCAACATGATGCCTTTTCCAATGAACCACCTCTCGGACCAGTTAACACATGTCAAGTTGGGGATGAAAATCGTGAACGATTAAATGAATTGACGGTTAAATGTACAAAAATGGAGAATACGATCAGACAATTGAAGCACAGGATGTTTGTGATGGAGAAATTTAGGAGACATGGGCGTAGTGTTGTTAGAAGAGTTAGGAAACATACTAAGAATGTGAGCTCCTCTCAAGATGTGGTTTTGGAGGACCAAAAAAAACCGGGGACGACTGAAGGATTTGATTCAGGGGAGGCTGCTGTTGTGCATATGGATGAGGATGTGGATAGTGTAGATCATGGAGGGCAGTATGTGGTGTCTGATAAAGATGGGAATGAAGCTGTACTCGAGATCTTGAAGACTGTATTAGATGATATAGAGAAGGATGTGGTGCAGGAAACATCCACTGATAGTCTTTCAGAACCCACCGCTACAACTTCAACTGAGGTAACCCCACCAACTGATGTACAAGTTAAAGAGAAGGAGGTGGTGCAGGACACATCCACTGCTAGTGTTTCTGTAACCACTGATAGTTACTCAGAACCCACTGCTACAACTGATGTACAAGTTAAAGAGAAGGAGGTGGTGCAGGACACATCCACTGCTAGTGTTTCTGTAACCACTGATAGTTACTCAGAACCCACTGCTACAACTGAAACTGAGGTAACCACACCAACTGATGTACAAGTTAAAGAGAAGGAGGTGGTGCAGGAGACATCCATGGCTAGCGTTTCTGTAACCACGACTATTTTTTCAGAACCGACGGCTATTTTGAAGAATGTAGTAGACGATATAGTAGTCTCACACACTGCTATTACTACCACATCTACAATTGTCACAACTACATCTATTTCACCACCTAAATCAAAAGAAGTTGAGAAGGAGGCTGCCAGTACACTGATAAATTTAAGCAAAAGTTCATCAAACCCTACACCTACCATTGCACATGCTCCTATATTTCTTAAACCAACTGGACCTAAACCCTTGACTAAAAGTTTGACTATTGGTGAGCCTTTGAAGAAGAAGGTGGCTCTACCAGATATTGGAAAGGTAAAAGGTATTGTTGAACCTGATATAAAGTTTAAGAATAAAGAAGAGCAGATTGCTTATGATCATGACCTAGTTGTTTGGATGGAAGCTGAAGAAAAAGCAAAAATAGAAAGGAAAAAGCTAGAAGAGGAGGAAGCTACTCAGAGATGGTTAGATGATTGGGAGGATTCACAATCCTATCTTGAAGCTTCTAATAATATTAATAATGAGTACACTCGTCAAGTGTGGGAACTGTTCTCTAATAATCAAAAAGCAAGAATCTTGTGTTAATGGGCAACAAGGTTCTAAAAAAAAAGAAAAAGCAAGTCAAAAGAAAGAAACCTCCTACAAAGAGCGAGATGAGAAATACATACATGAAGATTATCAAGAATTCAGGCATACATGTTGCTGAAGATCTAAGAACATGTTCATTTGAGAGGATGAAGGAGCTTTGTCTGATGTGTATGAGGGTTAATGATGATCACAATCCTATGAATTCTGAGAAAGAAGCAGAATGGTTAAAGAAGCAATCCAGTTATAAAAGACAAAAGGTGGATGAAGATTTGAAAAAAAAAGAAAGAACTAAACAGTATTTTAAGGAGACTAATAGTCCTAATCATGAACCTATTAATCCTATTCCTTTAAAAGCAGTTCATCCTATTATGGATTGGCAGATTGTTATAGAAAGAGGTAGAGAAGTAGTTGAGATTACAAGAGGTGATGGATGCAAATCCACTTATTTAACATTTGGGATCTTACTGGATTGTTTGACTAAGAGTGATTTGGACCAGTTGTGGAAAGTAATGAAGTTCAGATATGGGAAGTTAGGTCCAAATGGAGAGTTAGCTAAGTTTGTATGGGCTGCTATAAAGAACATGTTTGAACCTGATCTTGATGCTGAATATTGGTATGATTGTGAGGTGGTTGAATGGCTATTGTACTCATACTACAAGGTTCATGGTGTAAAAACTAAAAAAAGGATAGGTTTTTCATGTTTGTTGATAGGGATTATCCTTTATCAAAGAATGTGGCAAGAAAAATGCTGGAAGCTAAACTCAGTTCAAGAGGAACAAAGGAGACACATCCTATAATTGATCCACTGTTTCAAAAGATAGAGAAGATTGCAGACATACAAGGAACCTACTGCCAGAGGTAATTAAACCAATCCTAGAAGATTGAATCTACTGCTGATGTTAGAATGCGGCTAGTAGTAAAGTGTAACGGATTAGGCTCAAAAATTTGGAAATCAAGAAATTGATGCAAAAAAGGTCAGACGATACTTTAACAATGTGAAGTTAATGTCTTCGATTGTTCAAATTTTGTTATTTTCGCAACCTCATTTTAAATTAAAATCCCATATATTCCATAGGTATACGCTGGATATGATGAAAAGACAGAAGATTCAAGACCATCCAACTATTGAAGACAAGATAAAATGTGAGTAAAACTCCTACTTACTAGGAAACTTTATTGAATAAAGTATGTTACTAGGAAAGCACGTACGATATAACACTAAGTACTTGGAAATCAGATACATTATAGCACTAAGTTCTTACTAGGGGCATATAGTACTCTTAGTTACTAGGAGATCACATATGATATAACAGTTAGTACTTCGCATATCGCACAGTGCTTATAGCGGCAACGTACCCTCAAGCTTATGAATAAAGAAATTCTTGTTTCGAGCACTCAGCTCGAGTTCGCCTGCCAAGATATTCATTTGCATCACTTTGTGTTCACTAAGGGCTTGCTCCTGCTTCAGAAACTCAACAGTTTTTTGTGGCACCTTCTTACGCACAGTTTCCATCTCTTGAATAACGGCAGCCCTTTCACGATTAAGTCTAGCCAATTCTTGAGTTAGGATGTTCACCTTTCTTGCCAATTGAACATCTTCGATTGCAGCGGTACGGCAGTAGTAAATCATCATGTATGTCCAGTTGTTAGTGTTAGCAGCAACTCTTATCTCATCACATTTAGGCAGACCTGACATTGTTTTTACTTACTTATTTATGGAATGATGTTGTGTGAAAATATACTTGCAAGTTTGCTGTTAAATAGACAAATTGAAAGGTAAATAAATAGTCACATGCATACCATTGACGTTACACTATATGCCTGACTCCTATATGTTTTTATAGAAAAGAACAAAAAATGTGCACATGTTCAACAGTTGATTGTATAACATTCTCACAAAGTAACATAAAAAAACAATAAAAGCAAGCCATTCCTGTAGCTATTATTATTCAAGTAACAAACATTGAAAATTCTAGATGACTGATAAGTTGTGCTTCCATTGTGTTAAAGTTCAAATTGGAGTAACTATAAATCGTCCAAATGAACAACATTTTCAGTCACAGGTTGTGACTGAATGTTGTTAGGAACGATGTTTTCAGGAGTAGATGATTCACATTTCCATACGAAACCATTGTTTGATTGAGCACTTGCTTCTCCCTCTTCGACCTCTACACGCGTCCTCTGTCTCGTGTCGTTCTTGTTCCACTGCTTCTTCATTAGTTGTAGGGGTGCACGATTGTGAGTTTCTTTTACGTTTTTGACATGTGACATTAGTTCAAACAACCATATCAGTAATTACATTAAAAATTATATACATTGAAATAAAATATAGAAACACACTTGCCTTGCTTGTCATCAACGGTTCAGTACATGACTGTCTTGTGTGTCCTGCCTTTCCACACCTGCCACAGGTTTTGCTTTCTGGCTCTTCCCCCTGTGATCGGATACGTGTTTTTTATTTGGGTCTTCCAGGTTGTCGTTTATCCATAGCAGGAGGTTTTACGGTTTGCAAGTCATCAGGAGTACGCCACAAGGATACACCTTTTAGAGGATAAACCCTTGCTTCGTATGTATTTTTTAGTGACGTTTTCTTAAACCAATCCATCGCCCAACTGCTAGTGTCAGTCATCCCTTCAACTCTAGACACAACACAAACATGACCACAAGGTAGACCAGATAGCTGCCATTTGCGGCAAGTGCATTCTCTGTTGTCAAAGTCAACAATATGAACATGTTTCGGATCAGTAACTTGGTAAATCTTGTGCATCTCAATTCCGTTAACACCCCAATTAGCACTCTTTGCCATTCTATTGTTTACTTTTGCATTTGCCCATTCGCTAAGTTCATCCGTTGGAGCATCTGAAATAAAAAAATAATAATACATTTTCGAGCGACGTGCCAAATATGTAATAAACCAATTATAATAGACAGTTTTTTTAAGTTACCTTTGTATTTTGCTCGACGTTCAAAATACCATTTTTGTAGAAGCCTTCGGTAGTACTCCATTAGCTGGGTTATTGGAACCTTCCTAACATCTTTGGTTATAGAGTTTACTGATTCAGCACTATTTGAGGTCAAATAATTGTACCTGTTTGCAGGGCAGTAAGCACGCGACCATTTATCAAATCCAGCTTCATCTTTTAGTTTTTTATACACATCAGGTTTTAATGATCGAATCTCAGAAATTGAAGCATCAAACTCCTGCTCTGTGTAAGCTTTGCATGTCCTCCAATATATAGCCTTCCACTTTCTAGTTTTCAAAGTGCAGTTCATCATTAAATGGCGACAACAAAAACCATGAAACGCGTTGGGAAAAACGGTACTACATGCATGTGCAATTGCCGGATGTCTGTCAGAGATGATGGCCAAATATTTTACTTCACCAATGCATTCTTTAAGTTTGCTCAAAAACCATGTCCATGATTCATTGGTCTCACCTTGAGAGACACCAGTTGCAATAGGTATAATCTGGTTGTTGCCGTCCATCCCAACAACAACCAGATTCGTACCAAGGTATCTCCCTTTAAGATGTGCGGCATCAATGATTAGCAATGGTCGCATAAAACATAAGAAGCTCCGAATCTATTTTAAATCAATCAGAAATTGCTTAATTAATAAAATTTTGATAATAATGAAGGTATTAATCAGAAATAAAAGATAATAGAATATATGGAAAACTTAGAGCAACACCGAAACCAATGAATACCATCTTAAACCGATCTGTCTCAATGTGTGTTACTGTCCCCTCATTTTGCAACTTTAAGTTATAGCAGTAATACGACAACTGCTCAAAAGACTCCCTAGGACAACCGTTCAACAACTGTAATGCAATGTTTTTCCCACCCCAAGCTCGGTAGTAAGAAATGTCTACTTTCCAATCAACATTAAAATCTTTTTTTATGTCCGCACCCGTATATACCCGTTTGCAATTCCTCAATTTATCAACAAGTATGTGACCCACTAATTTTCGGGTAGCATTTCGATGATTAGGATGAATTTTTGTTCTGGAACATGTATGACAGTCGTTAATGGAAGTAACATAGAAGTATCGGCTAACAACACTTTTTCGTGCATTAATGTACCAGTTGCAACCTTCTACAAAACAAGCTACACTGTACCTTTTCTTACATGAGTTAGTAACTTTATACTCAAACATATCAACCAACGCTTTTATTCCTATTGCATAAATGCATCCTTGCTTATCATCAAACCGACTACCCACCTTTAATTTAGATACTAAAGGGTGTTTATGGTTACTTAGCTTTTTAATTATGGGATCAGCTGAACTGGGTGGATCAGGGATATTTAGAAATGTGGTTTTCTGCCAACTAGGATGCACATCTACATTAACGTTTGCACCTGCACCCTCATTATTATGATCTTCAACTTTTGGTGTTTGAAAATCAGATTCTTGAGGAAACAAAGGAACATCAAGATCAATATCAAGAGTCTTAGAAGAAGTAGGCGGCTTTACCTCGGAAGATTTCTCGATAAGTTTGATGTATAGCGTCTGGATCAAGTTCTGCTTACAGCATATTTCATGAACGAAGAAAGAAACATCATCATCGTCACTCACATGAATTTTGGTTGAAGCCGACATGTAGTATAAACTGATGATCTTATCTTTAATCTGATATTTGTTAGTGAGATAGGTAATCAGCTGTAGGTAGGTGATGTTAACTGGAAGTAAAACTCCACGAATTGATGTCTCAAAATCCAAATAAAGTTTGAATTTTTGGGAATTAGCCGAAGTCATTTTTCTGGGATTTGTGTTCTGGGATTTGTGTTCACTGTTCTGGGATTGTACAAAACAATAAACCAAAAAAAAATTCGCTGAAAATAGGACCTTTTAGTCGCTCAATATAAAATTCGCTTAAAATTTTCCCTCCAAAATATTCATTACCCGCTCATTCACAAAGTCTATTTCCCGCCAAATTAGATGTGACTCTACTATAAAAGCGTCAAGTTTACTCATTGGGTAAATAAAACAATGGCTCCCTCCTCTGCCTCTACCTCCAGATCCAATCGAAATCCATTGGAATACTACATCAATGCTACACACTGCGAATGTCCAAAACCATTACCGGTGGAAGTACAAACCTCTTGGACCCGGACTCATCCTGGTAGAAGATTCAAGGCCTGTCCAATTTATGTAATATTATTATGCATTATACTTATTTTACTTGTTAGGTTGAATATGTGAATTTAACAAATTTTTATTTTAGGACAAAAAGACCAAATGTAACTTCTATGGGTTCCTAGACCCGGAACTACCAACTCAGTATTACAAAGATTTGTTTTACAAGGAACATGAGGAAAAGAAACATTTAATGAAGACGGGAAAGAGTTCAGTCTCGGATGAAGTTATTGAGGTTTCAAACAATGATATCATGAAAATGTTGGATGAGTTGACTTTTATCAAGTCAAGAGTGCAAGTTCATGACAAAGTTGTGTTGGTTTTCAGTTTGATTGTTCTCTTCAGTGCTGTAGTTTGGTTATGGTAATCTGTTTAGCAATAAGTGTTATGTAATATGTATGTTATAGTCTTTTAGCAATAAGATTGTATGTAGTCGTTTTTTCAAATCAAATGGATGTTTGTAAAAAATAAACGTTTTAGCACTTCACACAAAATGTTTGTTGCAAATCAACAGTATCACAACACGTATATACAAAAACTAGGGCATAAAGAAAGCCTGCATGGGTGTTAGGAATATACCAAGTTGCGCTACACAGACATGCATAAGAAGTTGTCTTTTGATGTCCTTCACAGACATCCAGTTTGTGGTTACATTTGGTTGAACAACAAAAGTCTAAAACCACATACAAGCCATACCCAAAGAGATGAAATGCATCTTTATTCATCACTTGTATGAACAGCCACCTTATAGTTCCAAAAGTACTCCACCATATGCTCTCGATACGCCAAAGCAACTTGAAGAGGGTCATCAACCTTCATACTTAAGTTGTTACCCAGCCTGTGCAAAAAAATACATACCCAAACTCCGCAATCACCGTATGCATTGGCTTGTATAGGGACATCATCCGCAACTCGAAATGTGATCTTATAATCAGAAACAGATATTGATTTGGCTTGAAGAACTTTACACAAGTTTAGATACTGTGGTAGCTTTCTCTCAAAAGTGACCCTCCATTTTAAATTCTTTTCTCTCGTCTCAGGTTCTGGCGTACCTAGTGTGTCATAAATTGTTATAACTCCGACACGAATTTGCAACTCGGCGAGAAACCAGTGGCACTCGGGTAAGTTCACAGGAAAGTATACCTAAATGTGATCAAATAATCCTTGTCATAATTCATCACATTTTGAGCATGTATATATTTACCCAAATATCTAGAAGAAAGTATGGTCTTTATATACAAACCTTCTCGACACTAGACCATGGCAATGGATAGCGTTGACCAGTGGCGTAGTAGGCACGCATAGACCCTTCAAGGATAGAGGAAGAGAAAAATGGTCCAGCCATAGCCCAATCGGCATTGCCCAGCCTGAACTGCCACATTAGATCAACCCAGAGATCCAGATGCTGCAAATTTTTTTTATAAGCAAAATACCGGTAAACTAATTCAAAAAAAATAATTAGATTTTTTATGGAAATTAAATATCTGTTAGGTACCTCATCTCCAAGCCATCCTTTTTTATTGCCCCTTCCATAACCCAACAAAGCCAACCAAAATTTTCGATGAACAACGATGTCGCCAAGACCCCAAGGAAAGCTATGCGATGACTTCAAATCTTTTTTTATAAAGGTACCCATACACGCTGGTTTAGTAATCTTGTTGATATCGCAACCTTCAGGACGTGACAGATCCTGAAATTTTTTAAAAACAAGATTAATGTATATGTCTTTAAGATGTCTGTTTGTAAATGTAGTTCTTCTATACCTCTACCCATGTTTCCAACTGATTATCTTCACCAGGTGGTGGATTAATATCTTTTCTCAGTCTTTTGGAACGTCGTTTCGGCAACTGTGGAGTCGTGGGAGGGAGATTCACGTATGGCTCCTGCAAACACTTGCCCACCTGCTTTGTCCTTTTTGAGTCATCATCTTGTTTCAAAACAGGAGTACTCTCTTGGGTAACTTTGGAATCACTCTCTTTGGTAACTTTGGCCTTTCTAGTTTTCTTTATTGCTAGGGCATTATAAGGTGACTGTCTGAACTTACTTGCATTTCTCTTCCTTTTACCCCGCATGAAAACATACTATACAAAAAAAATTCATCATTGAAATAACATCAAACTTTTGAAGTACATGTGGTAACTTTAATAAATAATGTAGCGGTACCTCAGAAGCTGTAGGCAAAGGCTTACTGGCTTGTCCGTCAGAATTATGAATCCTTAACTGTCTTGCCTTCACAGCATCATTATCAATTTTGTCTATTACCGCCTTGGTTGACAACTGATTTGCAACCGGTAACTCAACCCCGCTTTCTTTCTCCTTAACGTGGGCATCAACATTGTATGCTTCATTATGAATAACCGTATCTCCAAGATGATTCATATGCTCATCCCCCATCCCTGCCATTTGTGACACTGCTTCACTTACTTTCTGACCTTCATGAGAATCTATAATGTTATTTTGATTACCTTGAACCACCTCTATAGATTTCTCAGCAACATTTAACACTGCCTCACGATCATGAGAGTGTTCATCAACAGCATTGCAATCAACAATGACATTTTCATTAACTTGAACACCCTCTATAGATTTATCATCCATATTTAAAACCACTTCACCTACTTTCTCACGATCATGAGAGTGTTGATCAGCAGAATTGCAATCAACAATGGCATTTTCATTACCGTGAACGCCCTTTACAGACTTATCATCAACATTAAACACACCTTCATGAGCATGTATTTCATGTGCTTGAACCGCCTCTCCAGGTTTATCATCACCAGATTTATGGTCAACGTTAGATGCACCTTCACTTAATTTCACCGTAACATCGGAATCATGAGCATGTATCTCAGTAGCTTGAACAGTCTCTCCAGGTTTATCATCAACACTTACCACCACCTCACTCGGTGTTTCGCCATCTTCCTTGTTTTCAGCAGCATTTTGTTCATCTATCCCAACCTGTTTGTCCTCAACTTCCGAAAGTCTATAAACAGAGAAATCATCTTCTAGCTCCACCTGTTCATCTAGCTGCAGCTGTTTCCCCTGTAATTATACAAGAATAACACATCTATATGGATGACCAAATATAGCAAACATGTATAGATAGTGCAGGTGGAATTTATATATACGTACTTCAACAGCCGATTGAGAAAATGTTTCATTCAAATTAGGTAAATTCAAATGACTGGGATCATGATCTGGAATGTGATCATCTAACGGCAATGGTCCGTCGTGAAGACAATATTCCACAAGCTGCGACATAGTTGATGGAAAAGCGGCAGGGTCTATATAAGTAAGACCAACTTGTTCGTTTTCAGCATTGACACAACTCGATTTGTCGGAATTCTGTAGTTAAACAAACTGATTTAGGTATGTAACAAAAAAACAATAAAATAAAAAAGTACTACTAAAAGGAACATAACCTTATTATAATCAGCCGAATGAACATCACGAGAATGAAGATCAAACAAACTAGGACTACCATTCTAGTTTTCATTATGAATTGGACTTGACGTCTGAATTTCCATGGCATTTTGGCCAAAACAAGCCTCATCCGATTTGCCGTGCGTATGAGTTGAAGTCTGAAATTTAAAATATACAATCAATTATACTACTAAAGAAACCTGCTAGCAGTGGGTTCAAAACCACTAGCAGTGGTTTGATAGACACTAGCAGTGGTTTGATAGACGATAGCAGTGGATACATCAAATTTACAAAAACAGCCCCTCAAGTGATACATTAAAGGAACCTGCTAGTAGTGGATTGAAAACCGCTAGCAGGGGTTTGATAGACCCTAGCACTGGATACATCAAATTTACAAAACAACCCCCCAAGTATACATTATCAGGTCAACTCCAAGGAGGAATGAAAATCATGTGTGGGTACATTTACAACAAAGCCTCATTATACTTACGACTTACGAGTTTTTAAAAGAAGTTGTAATATACGTGTCTCATTTTCTAATTCAAAGTTCTTACGAAACATATATCCTAAAAATGAATGTAAAGACCATGTTCACCTTTGGACGTTGTATCTTTAGAGCTTCCTTAACAACGGCAAGTCTATTTTTAATATCATTAAGGACTCCCACATTAATGTCTAGCTTGCTCGGGGTTGTATCTTTATTGGCTCGAGGTTGTATGTTTAGAGCTTCCTCTACAACGGCAAGTCTATTGTTAATACCGTCAACCTCGGCATGTATGTCTAGCTGATTGGAACTTTGACCTTTATCAGTTACTGGCACATCATTATTGACTATAGCCACCTCTTTATCACCTAACGTCACATCTGTATCAGATATCACCACCTCTTTATGCACCTACAAAGCAAGATCGAAACAGAATGTGCAATGGTCAATTGTCAACGTGAATACAACCATGGTTTGCACAAACGGGCCAACTTACCTCATTAGTGGGATCATCGGCAGGTAATTGATCTTGTAGACTATCCAACTGGCTCAAATATGCGTTACTTGGTGCAAACCATGGTTGTAACATTTCCGCATTTGATGGAAGAAGATCCAAGACTGGAATAGAACCCTAGTAAACAAACAATTATAAAGTTAAAAACAAATATAACGAAGTCGTAACTTATTTGACAAATACAAACAAATGGAAATACTTAGAGGACCAAAAAGTTTGCCATAATGGCGTTTGGCAAATGTTTTACCCTTTGACCAACAAAGACAACGTGGTATCTTTGACGGGTCTTTGTTCCACCATTCAGTGCTAGTGGGATAACTCTCAAGAATCCATATCTAAAATAAACGAAAAGAATAAAAGCATTGTATGAACTGCTAGTAAACAAAAACTGAGATGTTCATAAATGTATACACATCTAACCTTAAAAGCCAAGAAAAAGCCAGAAATATTATATGTTGCAATTGTAGAAGGGTTTTCTTGCAATTTCTCTTTGTAGTGAGCATTGTAATGCCGGGGTACCACATTGGCTAAATTTTTGTAAAAACGGGTCCACAAGAACTCTCCCCATGGATATGCATTCCATGCCCCAAAATCCTCAACTAATTGCAACAAATGACTGTCAACAATGTACCAAGGTCCACGACCTATGAACACGACCTCAGCGACTAGCAACAGACATACCCTTACCGCATCCTCAGCTGATAACTTTGAAAATTCCGTGTCATTCCCAAACAAATCTAAAAGCTCATTCCCTTTTACAGTTACCTTTCTTATTAATTGTTTTTCAGGAAAGACACGCAAAGCAAAAGGACTTCGATCAATTTTTACAGGGGGAGGTAAACGACCAAAACGAAATCCAGTCATCAATAGAAACTGTTCCCGACCGAATTTCAATACATTGTTCCCAATTTTGTATAAAATGGGGGACAAGAATCAAGAAGTTTGTCGATATATACTTGGTGTTGTAAAACGAAATCAACAATATGATTGCCTTTACCTAGGTCAGGAATATCTAACCATGGCCCAAAAACAGTTGCTCTGAACAACCTCATTCGATCTGGATTGCTTAACAATTTAGACTTAATTTGCGAAAACAACTTAACCTTGGAACGAACCGTTACCTTAGCATCAAAATATTGGGGAATGTAAGCCATTTTGGAGTTTAATTGACTGAATAATTAGGGATTGATTTAGGGTTTCACAATTTTGAATTGTGTTTTTTCTGGTAGTAGTGTTAGTGTGAGTGTTAGTGTGTGTGTATGTATTTGGGTAAAAAATTTGAAAACAGGGTAAAAAAAAGGTTTAAAAATACTATTAAAACAGTACTTTAGGTACAAAAAGAGAACAGAAAATAAGTCGCTTATATTGATTCGCTTAAATCGCTCAACCTCGGGAAGGAACTAAATGTATTAAAAAATAATTTTGTAACTTTGACTTTTTTTACTAAAGGACAAAAAAACATTTCGCAAGATTCTAAAAAAAGTCGCTTAGATTCGGTCGCTGTAAAATCGTAGCTGTAAAAGTCAGAAAAAATGATTGGGTACACAAACTTCGAAGGACACTTGTCAAGCTTATATGAAAAGTAGAAAAGTCGCAAGTCTCAAAGTCTATTTTGGAAATACCCAAACTTTTTTCCTAAAAAGTGATGACACCTTGAGCAAAACATGCATTCTCATAATTACCCCATATTAATGTCCTATATATCGAACACATCATTATAATCCAATAGCATAGCAGGTTATATTAGCCATACTTACAATTAGGGGTGTCAATAATCCCGACCCGACCCGGACCCGAACCCGACTAAGGATAGTCGGGTCGGGTTATTCGGGTCAATCGGGTCAACCCGATTAACCCGAGTACGAACTAGGGTCGGGTATCGGGTTTAAAATACTTTGTTATTCGGGTTCGGGTCAACCCGACTAACCCGAGTTAGGATTTGATTTTTTTTTTTTTTTTTTTTTTTTTTAACCTTACTCGTTTTGACAGCTTTTA
This sequence comes from Chrysanthemum seticuspe, assembly GCA_019973895.1. Lineage (NCBI taxonomy): Eukaryota > Viridiplantae > Streptophyta > Magnoliopsida > Asterales > Asteraceae > Chrysanthemum > Chrysanthemum seticuspe. The sequence continues at coordinate 53,156,066 of BPTQ01000009.1, read as the reverse complement.
TTTTGTGTTTGAGGTATACATATTTCTATAATAGTCTACTAGTTTTATGCTACAAGAAGAATTGAGTGACGCAGAACATGGACGAGATGTTTTTGTTTGCAACTTTGACTCTTTCCATGCCATAAATACCTGCTGTAGCTGAGATGGAACGTGAATTCAAGCACATAATATGCAATTCAAAAGTTAAATGGTGGCTTTTTAAACTGGTGTAGTGAAACTCAATAAATCATTGTTGAATATGTAGTCTGAAATGGACTGTAAAACAGGATAGCTAGACAAACAAGTTTAACGTAACGGTTGTCGTTGGCTTGGTTCATATGCAACAAACATATTATGTGACTAATAAGTTTAAAAAATCAAATTTTGTGATTTGGTAAATGGCATTGACCCGAACCCGACTTGACCCGACCCGACTTGACCCGAACCCGACTAACCCGACCTCAAATAGGGTCGGGTACGAGTATATTAAGTTTAGCCTCGACCCGACTTGGACCCGACCCGTTTGACCCGAACCCGACCAACCCGACCCGATTAACACCCCTACAATCCAACACATTTAACAACTACATTGTTTTGAACAACAACATTGTTACATTAAACAACATAAAGTGTTTGCGTGTAGTCAATTTTGTGCCTAATATGATAGCTTAGTACGCGGAGTACGTACTACATATTAGAGATAGCTTAAACATGAGTCATTCAATATCAACTACATATTATTCACATTATTTTCAACTTCATGATTAAAGAAGTTAATTTATCGAATTCAAAATTAAATAATAATAATAATAATAATAATAATAATAATAATAATAATAAATCAGTTTTTTTTTTTTTTTTTTTTTTTTTTTTTTTTTTTTTTTTTTTTATTATTTTTTTGGTATGATAATTTACAATATCAAATCAATGAATCATTCGACCTTGCTTGCACCGCCTTATTCCTTCCACCTTTAAAATGGTGTTTGCATTAGGCTTGGGTTATGGTACAAAAAAGCTACTAAAGTTTCTTAAAAATTTGTCCTAAGTTACTAAAGGTTCATTTTGTTCACTTAAGTTACTGAACTTTTTGAAGAATACACTTTGATAATTTCAGTGTTAGTCCGAGTAACCCGAATGTATATTTTTTGATAAGTTTACTAACCTGAGTGAACAAAGTTTCAAAGTTTAGTAACCTGAACGTATATTTTTATAAGTTCGGTAACCTGAATGAACAAAGTTTCGAGGTTCAGTAACCTGAGTGAACAAAATGAAACTTTAGTAACTTAGGACAAGTTTTTAAGAGACTTTAATAACTTTTTTGTACCATAACCCATTAAGCTTATATGTGGGCTCATAGCTTATTTTGTTTTGGCTTAAATTTTATAAGCTTTAATTTTCCGACTTATTTTAAAACTTGTGAGCTTATATAAATTTATTATAATAGACATATATAGGGTTAATGACTTAAATAGATCAAGAGAAATATTTTATCCAGTGCATAGAACATGGTTTATGTTTGAAATTTTTTTTAAATATAAACTTCTCGACTGCATGAATTTGTTTTACTCAATTTCACTATAGTTTTGCTCGAATCCACTATTTGGAGGGAAAAAGTCGGGCGTCTTTATTTAGGTAATTAAATCCTTATATAAAGTTATGTAGGATATTGGTTTTCACATACACATCATAACACAATCAAACTTAGGCGTAAAGAAGATGAGTTTTAGAGAGAGAAAGTTAGAGGTTTAGGGAACTTTAGTGAGAGAAAGAAAAATCTTATTATGAGCTCCAACTCTCTACCTTGGAAGGTAGAGAGTATTTATAGTCTTACACTAAAACGCCACATAACGGGCTGTGGATCAGGCATAGAGTGGGTAAAGACCCGTCCGTCCTCCACGGTGTTACTTAACTAAATACTACTTAACTTAAAATAACTATGACTACGAGCTTTCTAACGATTACATATACTTGAGGTGACCGACACTTTAATACCTGGAATTTCTAATTCCTAACAATCTCCCCCTAAGGGAGGTCACCTCAAACATATACTAAAATTACATTGAATACAAACAGATATGTCATTAACAATTGTTCTTGCATTCTTGATGTAGTACTTTGCTCCGAAGCTCGTAGTCATTGATTCTTCACATTGCATGTTTGGTTACTCCAAGTGGAGGTCTTTTACTGATCCACGTGATAATAAATTTGAGCCAGCTTTTGAGATCATCAACTATCAAAAAATCTCTGAGACATCCCTTGTGGTGTTGGTATTATGTGATGTTGTGACTTTAGGACCGACATGCTCACTTTTTGGATCATGATATCTTCTCATCAGAGTAGCGGAAGCTTTAGTTGATTCATGATATTGGCAGCAGCGTAGCAGAAGCATGGAGTGAAAATATCAGAGTCATTGATGCACTAATCATGATTTCTTTTGAGATGAATGTGTTAAGTGAGCATGCGGCTATGGATTGACCGCTTCATTCTGATCAGCTGCAAATGTCGGGTGTACCTGCATACAACAGTTAGCAATAAATCGCACGAAAGTGTCTTTGATCACTTTCGTTGAATTGAGGTACACGGCCCACGGTTCCCCGTTGATCAGTACAAGTACTGCCTGTGATCAGGTATAATTCCGAAGAATTTCCTTGACAGGGTTTCGCAGCTGCTCTAGCTGTTCTCAAACCGGAGCATCTCAAAGAAGACAACACGGAGTGAGTGAACCAGCGAATTTAAGTCCACTGATTGATGAAAAGAGATTTGAAAAGCAGTCGTGTATTGCTCAATAGAGATGGTTTTTTCAATACAACGAAGGTTTTATTGAAAATCAATTATCAATCATAAAAACACCTTTTGATTTGAAAATTGAGTACACGGTCGATGTGCTAAAGAAAAGAGTTGTTAAGCACAAAGACCGGTTTTTCAAAGGTATTCGTCAATCCATAACCTGAACCAGGATTGATTCAAGAGATTGAATCGCCCCATTGTTTCTGTTCAGTTGTCACATGGTTGATCTATATAATAGATCTCACATGCCACCTACCAGGAGCTTGTTTGATGTTGGCTCCAGAAGGTTTTCCATCTTCACTGTGAATATATTCACATATCACACGGATGTTCAGGCAAAACCACAAGGATAATGCGTAGGACTCAAGATATAATCTCTCTTTCCACATTGTGTGAAACAGAGAGTCTTCATTGAAAGTGTCCTAATGAGATTTATTGATGATCTCGTGGCTCTAGACTCAATTTGTGCATATTTGGATCCTGTGCCGGAGACTAGGGAGAGGGTCTCCTTCTTCAATATCAACAATCTCTAAGAGAAAGTCAATAGATAATGTCGGTTCCCCGTGAGAATGAAACAAGTCCTTTTAAGAGGAACTTGAGTGGTTTGGAAAGTTGAAGTGCAGTGCGTCACTGGGTCCATGACGTCTTGTCTTCAATACCGATGTTACCATCAGTAGCATATGAATTGAACCCGGTTTCTGCCCTAAGGTTGAATAAATGGAGGGCTATTTGTTTTCACCCTTTTCTCATTCAATTCTTTTTAATTCTTCAACCCCTTCAGTGCTTACCGAGACTTCATAGCAAGAACCTTGTTGGGTTTGTTCCAGTACTTGCTCTGTCTCAGTCCGCACTCTTTCCATATCTCACTTTTCTCCTTTTATCATCATACCTAAGGACTTCTATACTAACTAGTGGATTGTCCCTGGGTAGATCCCTCCGGTTCTGGCGGATCATGGGAACCAATACCTAACCTTATCATCCTTATATCACCGTACATAAAGTAAAGTTGGTCGGTCTATTTGGTATTGTTCATCTGCCATTGGAACCAATTGAAAACCATTTGAAAAACAATCCAGATACTTGTGATATATTATCAAAACATTTTGTACCTGAATAGTTTTTGATATTTTTAGAATAAGTGCTCCCCCTCAACATGTGCATCAAATGTTTGAAATCGTTTTGCACACGGAGGCAAGAGGAAGAAATTACTTCTTTGATTACCATTTTTCTAAAAGATATCACCATCACTTCCTTGATCAAATCAAGTAGATATAGCATTTCCGGGAAGGATGAGGTTTCCATGAATTTGCTCCCCCTCAATATGTGCCTCGAGGTTTGAAAAGAGTTTTGCACATACTAGAGGGAACCTGCACATTGAGATAAGTGATCACGTTTCAAATCATAGGTGTAAGATAGATGCTCCCCCTCAACATGTGAATGGAAAATTTGAAATCGTTTGTCACATGCGGGGAGGATAACATGTACATCCTTGTAAAACCATTTACCGAATCCTCAGTTTAAGTCCAATTTAAATCACAAATTCTCCCCCGATCACAATTATCAAATCATTTGAGATTTGTGATCTCTTATAGATTTAAATTTATTTTGAAAGCTTTTAAGGAGAATTGTGACTTGATTATGAAAGCGTTTTAACTGATTAGGATCGGATTTTAAGACTTTAAACTCCATTGATAAAACATGCATGTACATCTTTTGAAAAATAATTTAATGCCAAATAACTTTTTAATATAATTGAAATCATTCTCCCCCTCAATCAATGACATAGGTTGTTGATTGAGAGATAGAGATTTTGACGAATAAGTCCTGATGATTATCAAAAATAGAGACCGAGTTATTTTTCAAAGCAGTTAGTTTTCAGTAGATAAATGTTTATAGAATCAGAGCATGGAATTTGAAAACAAGGTAAAGCATGGCTCTGTTCTTTCTTTGAAAAGCGGGTTACTGCCTGAAATGACAATAAACCATTTTTTCTCTTTCTCTCAATTTTTTTTTTTTTTTTTTTTTTTTTTTTTTTTTTTTTTTTTTTTTTTTTTTAACATTCGAACAACATCTAAAGTCCCGTGTCATTCTTTGAATGACAGCACAAAGACCGTAGATATTATCGAACCGAGAAAAGCATGACAAAATGACAATATTTTTGAGGGTTTTTTTTTTTTTCGAATTTTTTCAAATTTTTATGGATTTTGAAAGTTTTATATTTTTCTATTTGATTTTTGAATAGATATATACAAGAGATAGATGAAGATAGACCTTTACTCCTCGTCTTCCTCCTGAAGACGTTTGAGTGTTTCTGGTTGAAGGCTTTTCAAGCCAAGACGTGGAAGAATAAACTCAAAACGTTCTCTTGGAAGAGCTTTGGTGAAGATGTCTGCTAACTGATATTCAGACCTCACAAAATAGAGTTCCACAACACCTTTTTCCACTTGTTCCCTGATGAAATGATGTCGAATGTCGATGTGCTTTGCTCTTGAGTGTTGTACGTTGTTGCATGAGAGAGCAATAGCACTTTTATTATCACAGTACAGAGGAATTTTGTTGAATTCAAAGCCATAGTCAGATAATTAAGATCTCATCCATAAGATTTGAGCACAACAGGATGACATGGCTATGTATTCAGCCTCTGTAGAGGAAATAGAAGTACTCATTTGCTTCTTTGAAGACCAGCTCACAAGCTTATCACCCATAAACTGAGCACCTCCAGATGTACTTCGACGAGTATCTTGACACCCTGCATGATCAGCATCTGCATAGGCTGTTAGCGACATACCGGTGTCCTTCGGGTACCAAAGACCCATATTGATGGTTCCTTGGAGATACCGAAAGACCCGTTTAACTGCTTCAAGGTGCTTTTTAGTAGGCTTAGCCTGGTATCTAGCACACATGCAAACAGCGAACAAGATGTCTGGTCTACTAGCAGTGAGGTACATCAGGGATCCAATCATACTACGATATTTCGTTTGGACAATCATGATCCCTGAGTGGTCCTCATCTAGTTTGGTTCGATCAATCATGGGGGTGCCAACAGGGTCACTTGAATCAAATCCAAATTTCTTTAAGATTTCTGTTGCATATTTAGATTGATTTATGAAAATGCCTCCGGGACTTTGTGAAATTTGTAATCCCAAGAAAAATGACATTTGTCCCATCATTGACATTTGAAATTTTGAACTCATTTCATTAGAAAAACGATCACATTCCATTGGGTCTGTCGAGGCGAAAATAATATCATCAACATAAATTTGAACATGAATTAAATGTTTGCCTGACTTCCTGGTGAACAATGTAGGATCAACTGCTCCTTTGCTAAATCCGGTAGATAGAAGAAACTTTGACAGTGTATCATACCATGCCCTTAGAGCTTGCTTTAAACCGTAAAGGGCCTTCTTCAAACGATAAACGTGAGTAGGATGCTCTTGATTTACAAATCCTTCAGGTTGGCTGACGTAGACGACTTCTTTAAGGTCTCCGTTCAGAAATGCCGTCTTCACATCCATCTGATAGACTACCATGTTCTTACTAGCAGCATTAGCTAGAAAGATTCTGATTGCCTCGATTCGAGCAACTGGAGCAAAAGATTCTTCAAAGTCAATACCCTCCTCTTGACGGTATCCTTTAGCAACTAATCGAGCCTTGTTCTTCAACACATCACCATGCTCATCAAGTTTCACTTTGAAGATCCATTTAAGAGCAATAATCATAGCACAGTCTGGAGCAGGTACTAACTCTCATACATCAAGTCGATCAAACTCATGAATTTCATCTTGCATGGCATTGAACCAGCTATCTTCATTCAAGGCGGTTTTAACATCTTTTGGTTCGATCTTAGATAGTACGGAGTTGAAGAAGCACCATAAGGAATCGGTTGCAAGTTGTTTCCGTGTTGATACAGGACGAGAGGGATTTCCAATGATGTTGTCTAGTGGATGATCGTGAGTCCATTTTCTAAGGTGTTCATGTGGCAGTTGTTGAGGGACTGAGGTAGCAGAGTCGATGTCACCTGAAGAAGATGGTTCTGATGATGATTCAGGAGCAAATATGTTTTCAAATGGAGCATCTTCAGGAGTAGCAAAGGGATTAACTTCATCATTGATGCCAGAAACAGTTCCATGATGTACATTTGAAGAATGATGATTTGTTGATGAGACGGAAGGATCAGCAGAAGGCGCTTCTTGACTTAAAGATATTGAGACTGAGGGATTGACTTCATTCACTGGAATATGAGCAGCCTCTGTTGTAGGGATCAACACCTCATTAGTACTTGGATCATAAAGTTCATCAAACATAGGATCAAACAATTTCTTTAAATCATCTTCAGATGGAGGTACATATGGAGTTTCTTGAGAAGAGTTTGGAACAAGGGATGAACCAATTGGACTATTTTGAAGTGCGGGTCCAGAACTGAATTCTTCAGGAGCCGTTTGACCGGTCAGCTCATCAAACGTAACGTGAATTGTTTCCATGATATTTCGGGTTCTTTTGTTGTAGATTCGATACCCCTTTTTGTTTGGTGCATACCCTACAAATACTCCAATGTCTGCTTTAGCTCTAAGTTTGCCTAAGTCTTGTCCTTCATTAGTTGGATAACACAATGCTCCAAACACACGAAGGAAAGAGAGATTAGGTTTTCTGTTGTGGACAAGTTCATATGGTGTCTTTCCATGAACAGTGTGAATCAGGGAACGATTTTGTGTGTAGCATGCAGTGGAAATAGCTTCAGCCCAGAGAAACATTGGAACCTTTGAGTAAATCAGCATTGTTCTAGCGGCTTCCACAAGGGTTCGATTTCGCCTTTCAACTACACCGTTCTGTTGAGGAGTTCGTGGAACACTTCTTTGATGGCTGATTCCAATGCTTTCATAAAAGTCACTAAGTTGTTTGTTAACAAACTCAGTTCCATTGTCTGTTCGGATAATTCTGACTGTTTTGTTAAGTCGAACCTGCAGCTGTTTGATGAGTTTGATGATGATATCAGGAGTTTCATCCTTTGTCCTTAAGAACTTGACCCAGGTGAATCTAGAGTAATCATCAACCACAACCAACACATATTTCTTACCAAAGATGTTATGCACTCTCATTGGTCCACACAAATCCATATGAAGGGTATGAAGAACTTCTGTAATTGAGTTTGTAGGTTTGGGTTTGTGGGCATACTTTTTGCTTTTACCCAATTGGCATGCTGAACAAAGATGATCCTTTTCATACTTTAGTCTAGGTAAACCTACAACTAAGTCCTTTCTGGAAAGATCATTGATGGTGCCGAAGTTCAAGTGATTGAGACGACGATGCCATAACCATGACTTTGTTTTTGAAGCCTTTGATAACAAGCAGATTGGAGAAGACCTCATCATGTCATCGATAGAGATGGTGTAAAGATTTGAGCCACGAGTTCCTTTTAACAGTTCCTTACCATTAAGTTCTCTAACAAAGCAGGTATGTTTTCTGAAGGCTACTTCTAGATCAGAATCACAGAATTGACCAACAGAGAACAGATTATGACCCAGACCTTCCACATAGTATACTCTAGAGATGACACTATCACCAACAACGTAATCTCCATAACCCATGATTGCACCGAAATGATCATTACCGAATCTAACAGTCCCGATGAATTTGCTCACGAAGTTCATGAGCCGCGACCGGTCTCCAGTCATATGCTTGGAACAGCCTGAGTCCAGGTACCACAGAACGATTTGAACGATCTGCAGTTGAACACAGACAAGAATGGATAACTGGATAATTGGGATCCCCATGCAAGAATGGGTTCCATTTGGTTAGTAACAATGGTTGGAACACCCACATCAGAAAAAGGAGCATTCATATCAGAAATTAAGGCACTGGAATCATTGTGAATAGATGCAGTACTAGTGTCTGTATTAGCCCTGTTCACAGTGTGCTCACTTCTTAAGAGAATAGTTCTACCAGTAGGCATCCATTTTCTAGTGGGCATTGTCTGATTATTCTTATGACCAACAGGTATCCAATAATAGCCTATCTTACTAAATGTTCTTCCTGTGGGTTTCCACTGTTTTCTAACTTTCTTTCGTTTTTGCCTTTTTGCCTTTTTAGCATGAATATTAGCAACATTAACTGGACAATTATCATCATTAGGCAAAACATTAACACCACATTCATGATTAGAAACAGAATTCAAGCAGACATCAGTACAAGGTTTGCAAATAGTATCAGAATTCGAATTAATTACAGTACGCCTATGGCTAATACTAGAATCAACACGATTCGTTTTATTCGATTCAAGCTTAAAGTTCCTAGATTGTTCTTCTACTCTTTTCCAGTGCACATTCTTAGCTTGCGAGGTCCTATCATTCCTTGTATTGTCTTGAGACTTTGACATGCTCCCTTTAATGTCACTGATTACTCCTGTAGAGGGAATGGGAACATTAGTAGGTTTTACAACTCTTTGCATCACCTGTTTAGATGTGCTGGGATCTGAACTACATGCAGGCACACTAAGGTTCACTTTCTTAAAACTAGAAGTGCTGGGATTTGTACTCCTAGACGGCACACTTGAGTTCTCTTTCATAGCATTGACAGATCTGAAATCTGAACTACTTAAAGGCACACTAAGGTTCACATTCAAGACATTGGGCATCGAATGAATATCATACTTGGCAATAGGCATCGAACATGGAATCAAAGGATTAACTCTCTCACCTAAGGACTTTGGGCATATTGTGATCAAGCATTCTAGGATTTCTTGAGATCGTTTGGCATATAGGCATGCATGTCCAATTGCATTATCATGAGGTTTCTCTAACTTATCCTCTTCAACAATCTCACGCAGACATTCTAGGCAATCCTTAAGGGATGAGAAGTATGTTTGAACAACAAGTTTGTTGTTCCTGAGATGAGGAGGGACATATTTCACAGACAAAGCATATTTATCACAAGAGTGAACCTTTGATACACCATTCTCCCCATTGGTCATTGGCATTTTCCCTTTTACCTGACTCTTCAGATTCTCAATTTCCTTTTGTAATGAAGCTATTTGTTCGTTATTTTTGTTACGAGTAACCTTTATTGATTCAAATAACTCATTGAAATGACGTTTAACCTTTTCATTTTCTTCTAGAAAACTTTCGTTTTCCTTTTGTAATGCATTTACTAGGTTTTGAAGATGAAACGTTTGAGAATTCTGAGAATCTAAAGGAGGAGGCATTTGGGAGCCTGTCATATTGTTCGTTTGACCCTTTAATTGAGAGATTTGGGCTTTCAACTTTCTAATCGTGTTGCACTGAGCTTGAATCTGTTGATCACGTTTGTTAATTTGAAAAACTGCATCAAACTCTGGAGCATCTGAGGATGTCTTGATATTTGAAGTTTTGACATTTTCTTTAAGATGTTGATATTTTAGTTGTAAATTAAAATGCTCAACTTCTAGTTTAGAAAAATGTTTAACCAAATTGTCGTGATCATCCAGTTCAATTTTCTCGTTTAGTTCAGAATTAGTTTTTTCAAGCTCAATGACACGATCATGGGAGACTTTCAGGGCAACCGATAATTCATGAAATTTGGAAGCATTAATGGAACAATTTGTAGCAGTGAAAAACACATCCTGAGCAATACATTCAGAAATCAGGTTCTCATTTAGTGTATGCAAGTTCTTCCTCTCAATCTCATTATATTTTAGTGCTCGCTCATAGTCACTAACTTCAACTATCATTGCATCAAATTCCTTTTCCATTCCCTTAATATCAGTTTCTATCCCCTTTTTAAGACTTTCAAAGTGATCTTTTAGAAGTTTAAAGAAAGGCATGACCTCAGTTAAATAACATTCTTTCATTTGCTCAAAACCCCTTTCTCCTTCCGTTATACCAGTTGGTGTGATCCTTTTCTTGCAAGTTTTCTCAAAATCAACAAATAGTTGAAATATAACATATTGGCTAATTAAGGTCTTGCTTTTAGTGGCAATTGTTCTAGGAACAAGATGCATTGGTGTATTAGGAGGATACACAGTCGCTCTAGGCATTTTCCAAAGGGGAGGGTTTGTTTCAACAATATTTTCAGCTTTCTGCTTATCTAAATCCATTTTCCAGAAAACTTGTTCGGGAGTCAACAATGTCTGAGCCTTAAACATGTTCAAGGAAATCCAGTTTTCCTTCTTGTAATCATGGGGTGTGATCTTTATTTTCTTCTCTCTACATTTAGGATCATCTAATTTCTTGTTCATCTTTTCCCTAGTGACTTCATCTGATTTCTTATCTTCCTCAGTGCACTCAACGCAACTAGGTTTCTGTCTAGGTTTAAGGATTTCATTGCCATCATAAAGAACCTTATGAGCATTTCTAGCTCTTTTAATGACCTCTGGATTTGGTTCCTTAACAAGGGGAATGCTATGCTTATCGCTTAAGACCCTATGCTTAGTGATCATGTGAGCAGTCTGAATGGTGTTCCCTTGTATGTACAACTTGTTTTCAAGTTTGTTTTTCAAAGTTTTCAGATTAGAAAAATCTTTCAAGAGTTTTGATTCCTTTGCATTAAATTCTTGCTTAAGCATTTTCACATTTTCTTGAAGTTCTTGTTTTTGCTTAGCAGTTTTAGAAAGCTTTTCTTGCAAGGAATTTAACTCTTGTTTTAATACTTCTTCTCGAAAATTACTTTTTCTAATGATTGTACGCACTTGGTCATCCATTTCCTGCTCACGAGTGGTCAACTCAAATTTTGCACGTTGTTCATAAATAGCAACACGTTCTTTATAGGCATTTAGTTCAGAAATTACAGACTCATCAGGGGCACAGGCAGTGTATTCATCAAAAATATAGTCATTGTTGACTGCAGGAGATGCATCACTTGGTACAACTTCACTTTCACTTTGTTTCACATATTGATCATATGGGACAACATTGATATTACCCATATTTTCAATATTTGATTCAATAGTTTCAGTTGATAGTACTTTGTCATACATCTTTTGCACATTAGCATTATCGTATAGTTTTAGTACCTCTGAGATGAGTTTGTCTTTGGATGGGCCAGCTTGTGGTGAAGAGGAGACCTTGGGAGAAACCATTGGAGAAATGCTAGCCATAAAGATTGTGTGTGCAGTTGGTCCATCATCCACATCAGAGTCGTATGCATCACAATCAGCGACTTGAAAGGTATTCTGATGATTGTGACCTATCTCCTGAATAGGCTGCTCATCCACATCTGCATCATAGGTCTTGGCATTGCCCTCAGCTAGAAACAACAATTCCTCTTCATCCAAAGCAGCACCATTATCCTGAGCTTGCACAAGCAGCATCTTATCTCTGAAGTAATCAGCATTCTGTGGACGCTTTGGAGATGTGCAATTCCTTGCAATGTGTCCCTCACCACCACAGTTATAACATTTGATCGGCTTAGCTTGACCTTGATTACCATTCCTTCCTCGATTCTGATTACCAACATAACCTCTACCAGCTCCACCTCTTCCCTGATCATACTGTCTTTCCTGAACTGGTTGCACCACGATCCTCCCATATTTAACAGTAGCTTGATTGTGTGGGTTAGATGCTGTTCTGAGGTTGTTATTGGTTTGTGGGAGAGAATTCATGCTTTGACTAATCAGAAGAGCTAGTTGATTAATGAAGTTACCCACGTGTGCATCAGCATCAGCTTGTTTGAACATAGGATCAGGAATTAGTTTGTGATTACCATTTCCCATGGGTATGACTTGTGAGGCTTTGGTTGTGATTCCGATGTTTGAGTAGAAGGCAGTTGAGTCATTAGACGAGCTTGTCTCTCCCTGGTTGGTTTTGAACTGATTAAGAACCAATTTTTCAAACATAGCATGTCTCTCATTCTGAAGGAGGAAGGCATAGAGTTGCTCATAGTTTGTATTCTTCAATCCTTTAGTGAGCTTCACAGAGGTGACAAACTTGTGCCATTCGGGATTCATGTTGTTCACAAATTTTGAGTTCAGCTGAATGTTAGGCATAGTCATTCTGATGTTCCTCATGTCATTCACCAACTTATGAAATCTCACATAGTACTCATAGACACTCTCATCTGGTTTCATCTTGAAGTGTTCAAATTCGTCATAGAGTTGTGATTCTCTGTCTTCCATAGTTAATTCTGAACCTGAGAGAAGCATCTTGACATTATCCCATACTGCCTTTGCTTCGGTGTTGTGATTGATCAGCTTGTAGATGTCTTTAGGAAGACCTTGAAGAACAATGTTAGAAGCCCTGATATCAGCATCGAATCTCTTTTTCTCCTTATCATCAAGCTCATCATACATCTTTGGTCTGTCCATTCCGTAAATCAGAGTTCCATCTTCAGCAGTACCAAGTACATCTCTAGTCATCTCAACTCGATACGGTCCTTCATCAATGGATTTGAGAATGTTGACACCATTTTCCTTTCCAAGGCAGTACAATCTGATTCGTTGAGCCCAAGAATCGTAGTCAGTTCTGTCAAGCATGGGTGGACGAGTATCTGAACCAGCTGCTTGAACATCCTCGGCAACAGTGGAGATGATAGTAGAAACGTTGGTAGACATGTTAACAGATTATACGGGATTTTATAACTCTATGATTAAACCGGGAAATAGATTCTTTCACGGGATTTTACTAAATCAAGAGGAAACCGTAAAAAAAAAAAAAAAAAAAAAAAAAAAAATCACCCAAGTCGCTAGAAGATAATGCACCAAGTCGCTAGCACCTAATTCGCTATACCACCAAGTCTCTAGACAAATGCAAGTCGCTAAGTAGTAACTCGCTAAGCCTCAAGTCGCTAGCAAAAATTTGGCAGCAATTCGCTACTCAAGTCGCTAAAGATTCAAGTCGCTAAAGAGCAACTCGCTACAGACCAAGTCGCTACCACCAAGTCGCTACCCGTAGTGGAGAGTCCACTACTTGTACTATTAATCGCTAGGTCTAAGTCGCTAGCTCCAAAGCTGTAACTCGCTACAAAATTGTGAAGCAAGTCGCTACGAAGAAAGAGATCCGTATATCAAGTCGCTAGCAAGAAAAACCACATAAACATCACTTTTCAATCCAAAAACAACCCAACCAAGATGATTCAAGCTTACCAAATGAAAACCTAAACACTTGTGATGATTCTAAACATAAAAGTACTAACAAAATCCAAGCTTTAACACAAGAAATCAACCAAATGATGCACAAACCACTAAACTTTTTCAAACTCAAAAACCACCTAAAAACCACTAGAAATTCAAAGATGTGCACGATATGATCTAACCATGGCTCTTGATACCAATTGTAGGATATTGGTTTTCACATACACATCATAACACAATCAAACTTAGGCGTAAAGAAGATGAGTTTTAGAGAGAGAAAGTTAGAGGTTTAGGGAACTTTAGTGAGAGAAAGAAAAATCTTATTATGAGCTCCAACTCTCTACCTTGGAAGGTAGAGAGTATTTATAGTCTTACACTAAAACGCCACACAACGGGCTGTGGATCAGGCATACAGTGGGTAAAGACCCGTCCGTCCTCCACGGTGTTACTTAACTAAATACTACTTAACTTAAAATAACTATGACTACGAGCTTTCTAACGATTACATATACTTGAGGTGACCGACACTTTAATACCTGGAATTTCTAATTCCTAACAAGTTATTAGACGAGTACCCCGTGCATAGCAACGAGATTTTATAGCGACAGATCGTTTTGTGTTAAAAAAAAGTTTATGGGTTATAAACAAAAAATAATAAAAGTTTGAAGATTTAGGGATTAAACATAATGTTCTAAATCCGGTTCGACCCGGGTGGTTTAACCGGTTGAACCGTTCCGGTCGAAAAATGGGTCGATTTAAACCGAGTCAACCCGACGGGTTGGGCAAAAAACGGGTCAAATTAAACCGGGTCAACCCAGCGGGTTTGAATTGTCCCGGGTCAACTCGGTTTTCGATATGTATTAATAGTTTTCTTTTGAGATATATGTTTTCAACATTTCCTTTTTTAGTTTCAGCTTTTCACTTTTTACTTTTTGGTCTTTCCTTTATATATGGTATAGCAGGGTACCCTCGCGTTGCGGCGGCGGGTACAACTGTGACGATTAACCGGAGAAATAGATCTCGATGAGACCTAATTCACCAGTTTGTATCGGTTTCAACGGGTCCTTTCTGGTTCGTTTTCGGATGACTTTTATTGGTTAGCCGAACCATTGGCAACACCGGTTCCCGGTTGAACCCGTTGGTCTGGTCCGATTTTCAAAACTATATGTATCATCAACTTGTTAGCTTGTATGAATCTATGTGTGTTTTATTAATGTGTATACTACCATGTATTTTTTTTTATTTCAGTGTGTTTTAAAAATAGCATTAATTAGTGTGTTTAATTATTTTATATTTTTTATTATGTTGTAGCTTGTTTAAATTGTACATTGTGAAAAATTTATTGTACTTTTTAGTAAGAGGTGTTTTAATTAGTTGTTTTTAATTTGTTAGATATGCTTTTAATTAGTTGTAGAATGTGAATAAATTATTGTATTTTTAACCATACCTCACCATACCTCACAATCCACCAATAATATCATTCCACCTAATCTCATACCTCACTCATACCTCACCATAGTTTTTTAGTGACAACCATGATTCCATACCTCATTTAATTTTATACCTCAAATATCCTAAACACAAACACATGTTACTCTTATACCGAATCGGCATCACACATCGAAACCCAAACCATACCGAGTCATATCGCACGAGTGGCAATGGTGTGCTCGTGCGGTTTGAACCCATACCGAAGGTGATGCCACCACCTTAAGTAATGAGATGTTTTAATAACAATATTAATTACACGACACGTTTCTCACACTTCTAACATTTCACTTTTCATTTGACAATTTTTCTTTTATAGTTAGCATAGATAAACCCCCGATTCCACAAAATTAAGGAGAAAAACATAACTGGATATATAAGCGTAACAAACACCCGCTAAAATTTCACCAAAAGCTTCTAATCTTCATCATTTTGCATCTAATTTTTCAATTCTAAACCGTACGATTCGAGTAAAACACTATAACGCATCATCCTATTGGCTTTAGTTTTGTTTTTTTGTGGTTAACTGTTTTTAAAGGATCTTCATTGGCATCAGAATGCAGAAATTGTGAAAGATAGCGGGACTTGTAAATTGTAATGATAAGGAAGAAGGTGAATGAAGTCTTTCCACACATTGTAAGTAACATGAATCCTGTACAGTTTTCGAATACTTGGGATAATGATGCTAAACTGAATGTAGAAAATGTTTTTGGAACATCATTCATATCATTATCATTATCATTATCATCATCCTACATTAACAGATTGGATAACTAACGCCAAATGATTGAGTAAACAACATGTAGTCTATCGTACTTGTCTTTATAACAAGTCAACCTCGAAGTGAACTATCAGTAATTACCACCTGAAATTTAAGTAACACCTTAAATTTTAGGCTTATAATACAATTTAGAAAAATAAACATATAACCGCTCATTAACAGAAAGTAGAAAAAGTTAACACCTGTGGCTTCTGCTGACTTGGCTAATATCTGTAACATAAGCAACCCGTCTCTGAAATGAGTTGATCCTTGAAATAACTAGACAAGACAAGAATTTGTTGTTACTATGTGAGTTTATCAAACATCAAACCACCACTGAACGTCAAGCCAGAATAACAAAAATCATTCAAAACATATCTCAGTAAAATGAAATTAAGAAAATGACACAACTTTGATTAGTAAAATGTGGACGTGAATCAGATATTGTAAGTAGAATAAAATTCTGAAAATGCAAACAACATAATAAGATAAACATACAATGTTCTAGCACCTGCTAAACTACTTATATTAGCTCTTTCTGCTTAAAATCCATCCCCAAACGATGTGCTCGAACTTACAATAATTTGAATATACAACACCCATCAAAGGCGCCAAAAGCATTACTTAGATAATTATGTAGCTGCACAATCTTTCATCCTTCCCGGTCGGCATTACCTCAGCATACCTCACTGAACTTTTATTTCCAAAATTAAAAAATATCATTACTTCAAATTATTTTTAATTATAATGGAAAATTAGTGTCATGAGCTACATTTAAAATGAGGAAATGACCAGAAAAAGTAATTAAATAATAAGTTTTGTTGCAATTGATTACGAGTGGCCTGAAAACTTAATTAAATGAGATAAATAACTTAAAAAAAGCAATGCCAAACACCCCTTCAAATACAGGCAGAAGTATGTGTAAAAAGTCAAAAGGTAGAAAGAGAGAGAGAGGGGCATACCTTTACCATATGTTGACATCTGAGATATAGCAGATAAGGGGCCTGTATGAGCCTCTTCTAATTGTCTTTTCTTTAATTTCATCTGTGCATGCATATGTTGTCAAACTCAAAACTGAAAGCAACAACTCTTCTGGTACGTCTTTCACCTTTCGGCAACTCAAAATATAAAGATGTTGGAGGGAGGTGAGGTGATGGAGTCCCACTGAAGCAGCTGATAATATGAACAGACAATTGAGCACTTACTTCAGTGCTCAATACCATAAGTTCAACTGCATCAAAGATATGTTAGTTGCACCCCTAAGTTATACTCTTGACTTTCCTTTCCCACAACTATCTTATCTTGTTACAACTTTTGATAACTATTTCTTCAACTCAAGATATACATCTTCTAAAAGTACTGTTGGATGAGTCATTTATAATGTGCTAACCTTCATATGTGACTTGGATTGGTGTCACTTTTCAGGCGATATGATAAGTTACTAAAGGCTTTTTGTTATTGCAAAGGTTGGCCTAATTCTCGGTCATTGTTATAACAGTCATTAGAAACCGCGTAGTTTGTTGTATTTATAACCAAAAAATCCAGCTTCAAGAAGGTACTAATCTATTACATTTATGTATTATTAAAGTCAAGCGATTTTGGATGTTTGTTCATTATTGATGTGGTTATATCGACGCGTGTATATTAAAATGGGTCAAACTATATACCACCTATCTCACAATATATCTCACAAATGCCTCTAGCGAGGCTTGAACCCACAGCCTCTAGGTTGGTAGGCAACTCATATACCACTAGATCAAAGGCCTTTGGTTTTATCTTTGATGGGTTAATTGGGTTGGGATGCGAGAGTTGACTGAAATGAAAAAGAAAAGCATGTCAAATGGGTCACATAATTATGAATTTACACTTGTTAGCAATAGCCTTAGGTTGAGCTTGGAGACATATCTGTGGTAGGGACCGTAATTATGAATTTACACAAAGAACTTAGAAAATAGGTCCGTAAATAGAACCCTTCATTGATAAAAAAAGAAGGTACATAGTGTCAAGTGGAACAACAATCAAATACATGGCTTAAACCAAGAACAGTTGCATTAAAGAAACCAGGAAGCGTCATATCAACTCAAACAAAAAATACACTTTCTCTGAAATTATTGATAGAGGCATTGACGATGACATCTTTTCTCTGTAGTGCTCCGTAATAACAGGTTATAGGAAATTATCGGCTAGCTGGAAATCCCATCCAGAAATTTAAAAACCCGTCCTGTAAATAAAAAAACATAGTATATCAGAAAACAAGATATTGTTTGATCATGTTGAGCTGAATATTTGTTACTCAAAATCTATTTGAAACATAAACTACTATTTTGCATAATATGTTAGGCATGTATAAAGTGCATTGTGCACAAATGGATGCTTCCTTATCAAACCCAACAATTTTTTTCATTCATTACAGCAAAAAAATAAAAAAAATAAAGTATCTCCCATTGTTAAGCACGACCCTTTATGTAATTTCTTGTAGACCTCAATATCCAAGTAGTATTAAAGTTATCTAAATCTTTAATTGATTGGTTAACTAATGCCAAATGATTGAGTAAACAACATGCAGTCCTTGTCTTTATAACAAGAAGCCAAACTCGAAGTCAACTATCCGTAATTACCACCTGAAATTTAAGTAACAAATGTGGTGCTACCCAAGATGGACTCTGGGTATTGTTGGCAGTAAGCTTTTTAGAACATTTTTGAGCATTTAGCATTTAAATAAAATACGCATACAATGTTCTAACACCTGCTAAACTACTTGTATTAGCTCTTTCCGTTTAAAACCCATCCCCAAACAACACACTCGAACTAACAATAATTTTAAAAAAAAAACAACACCAACAAATTAAAGGCGCGAAAAGCATTACTTAGATAATTAAGTGGCCCACAGTCTTTCATCCTTCATGATCAGCGTTACCTCATTGAACTTTCTTTAAAATATTAAAACATATCATTACTTCTTTAAGATGTTTTAGATTAATATGGAAAAAGTTATTAAATAATAGGTTTTCATGCAAATGATGAAATGATTAAGAGTGGCCCGAAAGTTTAATTTAATTAAATGAGATAACTAACTTGAAAATGCAATGCCAAAGACCCCTTCAAATACAGGCAGAAAATATCTGTAAAAAGACAATAGGGAGAGAGAGGGTCATACCTTTAATGTATGTCGACTTCTGGGATATATGATATCAGGGGCCAATAGGAACCTCTTCTACTTGTCTTTTCTTTCAATTCATTTGGGCATCCTCTCATTTCCAAACTCAAAAGTGAAGGCAACAACATTTCTGGTAGATCTTGAATCTTTGGGCAGTATTTAATGTCGAGATGTTGGAGGGAGGTGAGGTGCTGGAGTCCCATTGAAACTGATTCCAATTTCTTAAAACCCCATAACTCAAGTGTAGTAAGAGATGAAGGAAGCATATGAGACAATTGACTTCCACTAGTCACGTCATCTTCTTCTGCCGATACACCACATAGCCGAAGGTGAACAAGTGAGGATGGGAAGTTTTGTTGGCCAAACTTTGATGTGGGCTTCTTCAAAACCCCTATTTCTAAGAAACCCAATTGGGGGGGCCAAACCCCAAAGGAATCAACATCCATACTTTTACAATTCCATATTTTCAGATGTTTTAACGAGGTGAGATTCGGTAAGTCGGCAGCAGGAAATGACTCTATACTCGAACAATCTTCTATTCTTAATTCGGTGAGGTGAATGAAACAAGTCAATTCATTGATTGATTTCAGATTTTTCCAACTCTTTATATATGCAACCTCAAGCATCAGTGGCATGCTTGTGTTGAGAAGCACCTCCTTTTCCAGTAGTTGTTCACAATTGTTAATTGTCAGCGACTTGAGCTTGTGCCCTCCTCCTCTTACTGGGAAGGAGACAGATGCAATCATAGGACAATCACGAATACTCAATTCTTGAATGTTGTTTGGCAAATTGCAACGCTCAAGATTCTTACAATCCCATAAGTTCAAAATCCTGAGAGATGTTAGTTGGTTGCATCCAACCTCCTCCTCTCTCTCTCCTAAACTCACCAATTCTGAACAATAGGATACATGCAACTTCCTTAAATTCACAAGAACCTTACTTGCCTCTGCTTCTGATTCCCACAAGTATCTTATTTCATTACAGCAAGAGATACTTAGTTCTTCAACTGCCCCAAGATAGTCCATAACACCTCTCCACACCTCATCACTAAGTCCTAAAATACTCCAAATGCTTGACTTGGTGACTGGTGAAGCCACATGAATTAGACTTGTCAATACACCATCACCACAACGGCTTACATCTAAAACCCTAAGCGAAGGTAATGCTTCAAGTGAGACTTCAGCCAAATTAGGACAATTTGCTATATTCAGCTCTTGAAGGCATGGAAACATTACTGCACCTACGACACTACTCTTGGTTGACCATACCTCCCACCCTCTCATATGTGCAAAACTTAAACTTTCAAGTTTAGGAAATGCAATACCTGTCCCAAGGAACTCTGAGCCCACAGCTTTCACCTCGTCGAGACATTGAATATCCAACTTCTTAAGCGATGGTAGTTGCCCAAGTGGTGGTAGAGACGTACAATTTCTACCACCCCGAATTGAAACACTAGTCAACTGATGAAATGAGGGATCCCCAATCCACTTCGGAAATACTTTACCTCCATATGACTCAATTATAAGATCTTTCAAATTATCACTATGAGGCTTGAGGGCATTCAGGACCTCATTCTCAAGTGTTTCATTTCGAGCATCATTTAAATCGTTACCCCATTCCACATGTAACTTACAAACCCTTTTTTGTGATACATTCACCTCCCGTATATCCCTTGCACTTTTCACTTTGTCCAGCCCATCAATGGAAATACTCCCTTGGAGATTCTTTAAATTCTTAAGCCAAGATATAAAGAAGGCGTTGTTTTCAACAAAAATGTTGTCGGAAATAATTTGTAGACTTTTCATCTCGCTAATCCCTGACGGCATCATATCCCAAAGCAATGTATCCCGAATATCAAAATGCTGCAAGTTTTTAAGCTTTAAGAAGTTGTCGGGCAACGTGGTCAATCTATAACAGCCGGAAACAATCAGTGTCCGTAAATTATAAAGATTGCATACATTTTCTGGCAAATGTGTGATGCAAGTTCGGGATAAGTTAAGATACCGCAAGTGCTTCATATTGCCGACACACTCTGGTACCTCAACTATATCTAATCTACTCAAACTTAGAACCCTTAACAATGGTAACTGGGGAAGTATGTCAACCAGAATCTTACTTGATAAGTAGAAATTCTGACCGCTATCATCTCCCATCACATTGGGCATAGCTAAAAACGTTCTCAAACTATTAGCTCTTTCGAATGCCTTGAACTTGTTGTAAGTCATATATTCCTCACAAACAAATGACATATGACGCAACTTTTTAAAAGCTTCCTTCCTAACATTCTTCTCCACATCTATGTCTAACCGTGAATAAAATTCTCCAGCAACAAATGTGGCTAAATCATTCATAAGGTCATGCATCACATACAACGATTCTTCATGAGGCACATGTTGAAAAAACGACCTTGACAACAGCTCTTGAAAATATTCCTCGCCCAAGCGTTCCATTGATTTTTCTGTACTTGAATTGTGCAAAAACCCTTCCGCAATCCACCACAATATCAAGTCATCTTTCTCAAACACGTAGTCCTTGGGGATCAAGCAACAGTATGCAAACAATTGCTTCAGACGTGCAGAAAGATCGTGGTAGCTTAGTCTAAGCGCCGGAACAATACCACCTCCGTCTTCTAACATCCATATCTCATTATTCAACAGCTGCTTCCAATCTTCTTCACCTATTTTTGTTCTGAGTAAACTTCCAAGTGCTTTTAAAGCCAAAGGCAAGCCACCACATTTTCTAACAATGCCTTCACCATGTGGTCTCAGCGTCGGATGTAAATCAAAGTTCTTTACACCCAAAGCATATTGAGCAAATAAAGATAAAGCATCATCATGTGACAGCTTCTTCAGATCGTATGGATGATCGTAGCCCAACTTATTAAGCAATTGTTGCTTTCGAGTTGTGATGATTATTCTGCTTCCACGAGCCACATCAAAGAATGGGGCCACTAATGTTTCCCAGTCTTCCAGATTTTCGCTCCAGATATCATCCAAAACAAGGAGAAATCGTTTCCCTGTAAGTTGATTTTTAAGATCTGCTTGAAGCAAATTCAGATCTGCAAATTTCTTATTTCCGTCCCCACCTATAGATTGAAAGATGACTTTACTTATATTAAAGCTGTCAAAGTCATCAGAGACACAAACCCATGCCTTGAGCTCAAAGTGATCCTTCACTTGCTTATCGTCATACAAAAGTCTAGCTAAAGTCGTTTTTCCTATCCCACCCATACCAACAATGGGCACGATGCTAAACTTTTGACTACATGGTTCATCACCCAGCAACTTCTGGAGTAATTCTTTCTTTTCACCTTCACGTCCAACGACACTAGGTGCATCTACCAAAGAGGTCTGGTGATTTCTATTCTTGCTTTTTGGCCCGCCATCTTTCACAATCAAACCAAGATTATTTTTTTCATCTATAAGTTCTTGTAACCTGGTGGTAATACTATTTAATTTGCCGTCCATCCTGGTACTTAGTGAAAAATTTGTGCAACAAGTTGGGATTAGCTTTCTTACCTTGCTACTGATTCCTTCAGACTCGTTGGTAAACTCGTAATGCATAGCGTCTGTTGCCAAAGCATCAAGAATATCATCTATGTCATAAGCCAAATGTTGGAGACCATTCAGCCACTGTTTAACACCTTCATCTGTTACTTCCTTCTGAGAAGCATCATTAAGCAAGGCTCGGATCTGGAATAACTTCCTCTCCCATTTCTTCAGCTCAGTATGAATTTCTTTGGAGCGGGCAATCTTGTTCACGGCTACAGATGTTAGCTTCTCAAAAACGATTGGGAGCAAGGCAGAAAGAACGAGTTCAGCCATTATTGTTATGAAAAGGGTTAGAACACGGAAAATAGTAGTGGAGATTGGTATGAAAAGGGTTAGAATACAGAATATAGTAGTAGAGATTGGTAGGAAAAGAGTGCAGTGAACTGTGAAAGAAAGATCTTAACTTTTGTTAATAGTGGTACAGTCCTTGTTATGGTCAAGTGTTTATCATTGTTTAGAATAATTCACGTGGCTAGCATGTGATTTACTTTTGAAACACGGTCTCCAAACAAAGGTATATTAAATACTACGAATCTCTTTTGTCAATAAACACTTGCTGTATCATCATTTTAATTACTACAGTATAAATTAAAGGGGTAATTATGAAAATACATCTTTTGCTCAAGGTGTATCACTTTTTAGGAAAAAAGTTTGGGTATTTCTAAAATAGACTTTGAGACTTGCGACTTTTTCCTTCCAATGTAAGAGTGACAAGTGTCCTGACACTTTTCAGATTCCAATCATTTTCGTACCTATGATTTTTAGTCGACTAATATCCAGCGACGTTTTAAGATTCGCGAGATTTTTTTTTTGATATTTTCGAGAAAAAAGTCAAACTTTAAAAAGTAATATTTTATTCCTTTTGCTCCTTCCCAATGTCGAGCGACTTAAGCGAATTAATTTGAGCGTTTTTAGGCAAATAGTACCTTTGTACTGTTATCCAATTTTTACACCACGGTAAAAATAGTTTTTACTTATCACATATCTTTCCTAACCAATGAATTAGAATAACACATACATTACACCCCTATTACAAAATTTCTCCTAGAATTCAAGAACCATCGTCTTCGCGAAATCCTGCAAAAAAAATGTTTCGTATTCGGGTATGTATTTTTATGTATAAATTGTTCGTATATTTGTTTTTCCCCTTATTTATTTGAAATTAATCATGTTTAATAGTAGTTTTGCAACAACAATTTTGTTTATTTAAGTTAGCAAAAGGTTTTAGATTGTGTTTGGGTTTGTAATTTATCTGCTGTCTGAGATGTGATTCTTTGTTGTTCTAACATTTTGAAAATATATTTGGTAATTGTTACAAAATTGTAATGTGAGGCTTGGATGATTGAATGCAGTTTTGTTACTCATTTTATTTTTTCATTTGTAGGAATATGAGGCGAAAATCATCATCAGAAGTAAACCAAACTACTTTTCTTTAATAAAATCCAAGTTGGATAAAAATCGAAGGAAGTTGTTTCGGGCAACTTGTTTCGGTAAATGGTTGGACCTTTCTTATTTTGACCACGAAGCACATATGATAGATTATGTTTTACAAAAACAATGTTATCCGAATGAAAATCATTATGATATGCCGATTGTATATTATATTGATGACCGTCCCCTACATTTCATTCGTCCAGAGTTTTCGGTTATCACTGGTTTTAATTTTGGAAAAGTAAGTTTTGAAAAATATGGATCTGGACACCTCAATTTTATGTCAAGGGTTTTCCCAAAACATTCAGGTTCAAAAATTACAAACTTAGATATTCTTGGTTTAATTGAGGATGAAGAGGCATTTGGTATCATATGCGACGAAGATGCAGTACGTCTTTGTCTATTGTTAGCTTTGGAGGTTATCTTCATGGGCAGATTATTGGTTCAGGAAGTTGATGTTTCTCTCATGCGATTAGTTGAAAACCTAGATGATTGGGATGCCTTTCCATGGGGAGAGCATATTTGGAGGCATTTGTATGATGAAATTTTGGATGTTGCAGATAAACACAAGTGGGATTTCCTTCAAGGTATTAACAAAGACAACAAGTTTGTTCCAACCTATACACTGTCAGGATTCGTTTTGGCTTTCAAGGTTAATATTTTATATATCAATATAAACTGGATTCATTTTGTGTATCAATATTTTATGTTATTATTTTTTATTGAAATTCCAAAATCCGTATAGATTTGGATACTGGAGTCTTTCGAAAGAAGCATTCTATGGTGGAATAAAGTTCCTGATATTATGCCAAGAGGAGTAGCGTGGTCAAAGAATACACCCTTCAAAAGATCTGATTATAAGTTTCTTTTTAGAAAGGTAAAAGTAATATATAAAATTTTCTTATTAATGCAATCTTTATTTCTACATTAATGCAATCTTTTATTATTTGTTTTTTAAGGATTCGAATCCTGTCAAAGAACTGACACCGACAATAACTGAGAGGAGATCTGATTGGTATATAAAGTTTACGGCATTTTTCCATGATTACATACCTAGAACTCCACCAGTGAAAACAACACATCTCTATGACGAGTGGTTGAAGAAGATGGCTGCAGCACGCAAACGTGGCAAGACTGAAAGGAAACATTTACCTATTATACGCAGGAGTGAGAGCAGTATAATAGAGATCAGCCTAACACAGGATCGTGTTATTACAGAGTTAAATAAGCGTTTGTTCAAACTTGAGACAATTATTCAGGTTATTTAAGCATTTGTTCAAACTCATAGACCCATCAATAATCACACGACTACTGATAATAATATACGTACCTTTTTTCAGGTTCTTGCTCGAGAAAGAAATGGGGTAATATATCCTTTTTTTCTTATTTTTTTTATCGTATATATACTTTGACATTATCAGGAAGCTGCTAGCAGTGGATTGAAAACCTCTAGCAGTGGTTTCATATACTCTAGCAGTGGATACACGAAATTTACAAAAACAGCCCTTCAAGTATTATCAGGAAGCTGCTAGCAGTGGATTGAAAACCACTAGCAGTGGATACACGAAATTTTCAAAAACAGCCCTTCCATTATCCATTATCAGGAAGCTTCTAGCAGTGGATTGAAAACCACTAGCAGTGTTTTCATATACACTAGCAGTGGATACACGAAATTTTCAAAAACAGCCCTTCAATTATCCATTATCAGGAAGCTGAGTGGATTAAAAACCACTAGCAGTGGTTTCATATACTCTAGCAGTGGATACACGATATTATCAAAAACAGCCCTTGAATTATCCATTATCAGGAAGCTGCTAGCAGTGGATTGAAAACCACTAGCAGTGGTTTCATATACTCTAACAGTGGATACACGAAATTTTCAAAAACAGCCCTTCCATTATCCATTATCTTTCGTATATATCCTTTTTATAAATACTTATTTTCATTCTTAGGAGAAATTGGAGTTAAGTAATGATCTACGGCATCTTAGTGCACAGTTTTGTGATGAGCTTAATCATGATTTTCTTGACTTGTTTGAGTCAAGTCAGTCAAGCATTGATACTAGTTCATCAGCGCGGCTAGATGAATTTTCTGATGACGATCTTGCAAAGGTAATGTACAAAATCAGTAAACAAGTGTAAAACTCTTTCCGTTAAAAATCAGTAAACAAGTGTACAAAATCAGCCCTTCCATTATTTATAAACGTTGACAGGAATTTATTATCCAAGAAGAATTAAAGTTGCGAGATGAAGAATTAGAAAGTGCCCGGTTAAAAGAGCAGCAGTTGATGCAACAACAGAAGAGGTTAAGGATGGAAGAGGACAAGTTGATAATGAGGGAAGAGGAAAAGAGGTTGCAGTATGAAAATGAACGAAAGAAAAGGGGAGAAGCAATCATGAACTCAGATCATATGAAAGCCAGTAGAGCGCGTTTTGCAGTTTCCAAGAGGAGTGAACAACGTTCGGGTGAAGCTAATTCGTATTATTGGACCAATGCATATGCTCAAAAGAAAAGACGATGCTCTAGCTTACCTGATCCAGATATGAGTGAAAAACTTAAATTTGTCACGCCTTGGGTTGAGGTATGAAAAATACTTCTTGACAACCTTTTAAAATATATCTTGTTAATGACAATTGATTATAAGTTTAATTGTTTCATATATTAGGATCTTGCACGCTCCACCAATGCTGTCAACAACGTTCATTTTACAAATGAATTTGACGAATTTCTTGGACAAATAGGACCACTTAACTGCAAGTTTCCTTGGTGTGACGATGTGTGTGTGGATAGAAGGTTTTGGGAAAGTTTGGTTTGCTTAGACCCGCCTAGGAAAGGTTGGCTAAGGGATGAGGCAAGTACTCATACAACTGTACCTACAGAATTGATTTCTTATAACGTTTATCACACACATTCATGTTTCAAAATTTACAGCACATAGAGTTGTGGGTTAATTACCTTTGGCATGTTAGGCCCGATACGGCTAATTGGGCGATGGTTAGTAGCTATTTTGTTCAGCTTCTGTTACAAAGTTCTTTGCCGTTGTGGTATGCTAATGGTGAAAGATACTCTATTCCATGGTCTGACGTTAAGCACGTAAGTAACGATATATATATATACATATATATATATATATATATATATATATATATATATATATATATATATATATATATATATATATATATATATATATATATATATATATATATATATATATATATTTCATAATACTGATTAGCT
Organism: Chrysanthemum seticuspe; assembly: GCA_019973895.1. Classification (NCBI taxonomy): domain Eukaryota; kingdom Viridiplantae; phylum Streptophyta; class Magnoliopsida; order Asterales; family Asteraceae; genus Chrysanthemum; species Chrysanthemum seticuspe. The sequence goes on along the minus strand of BPTQ01000009.1, from coordinate 53,128,635 downwards.
TTTGCCATATATTGATATTATGTTTGTTACCCAAACGTTGTAGGTTTTCATGCCTATTAATAAAACTGAAGCTCATTGGTGTCTTGCCCGTTTGGAGATAGACACTGGCATTGTTACCTTTTATGATAGCGGTCAAACTTTTGAAGAGGAATGGCGAGAGTTTTATATCAAACTGAGGGAGTGTTTAAAGGTTTGGCTATTTATTCATATGTCATAAGAATTAATACATAACCGTTTAACCAGGTTTTAAAACATTAGATTTTTTAAAACAGTGCTACTTTTGTCCACAGCTACAATTACATGAGGTCCTAGCACAAGCGCAAGTATTTGAGAAGAAAGGCATTGATCCGGCTAGTTATTTCATTACATTTACTATCGCTGAACAAGTACCGAAGCAGGCCGGGATATTTGGTGATTGTGGTATTTGGGTATGTATTTTTTTATACCGCTTGGCTTTTGGTCTACCATTGGATGTGAAGGATCGTATTCAGGCTGCGCTTTCATACCGTGAACAAATGGCTAGGTTTTTTTTAAACACCGTGTTTGTGTTTAGCTATGTTCTATTTTTGTTGATGTATTACTTGAAACAAATTGAAAACCATATGTTCCTTGAATGGTTTTGTATTCAACATTTTGTATTATAGTTGTGTTCAAACTAATGTAGAGACGTTCCAAATTTGTTTACTAGTAATATTTTTCTATAAAATTAAGCAAAAAAATATTAACCACACACCAAATTATGGATATACAAAGTAGGCCAAACCCATGCATGCTAGTTTACAAGTACTGTCCATTCGGTATGCATTATCCAACATTACATAGTAGGCGACTTTTTTTGGGTGAGTTTGACTATATCTTAGATATATCATTTGAGTATGGCTGTAATGTACTTTTTAGACACTTTTTAACTGTTCACTTTTTTGTACCTTTTGTATATTTTGTACCTACTATTAACCAAAACTACCCCATATTTTATCTTACATATATTTTCTGTTTTTCAGACTTCTACTAAATATGGCATCAGAAAACACAGAATCAAAGGGCTGTTATGAATTATGGTATCAAGAATGGGTGTAAGTTTGTCCATTTTATTTTTCTCTGTTAAATTTTATCTTAAATATCTTTTGTTTTGCTGAATTATTTCCATTGTTACACAGAATGTCTGAAAACAGTCAAGATCTTGGGTTTGATGTTTATCATGGCAGTCAGTTTTTTTTTTTATCCCTTAAGTTATTTAGGTGGAGATGTTTTACATTTGAGGTTACCTAGGTTGAGTAGGTTATCGTATTCTCAAATATGTGACATGCTGTTGAAAAAAATTAAGGAGGATATTTGGGCTTGGTATTTTTGTCTTCCAAGTAGTAGTCTGGAGGAAGGGTTGACCCTTGTAGAAGATGATAATGATGTCCAGAAACCGTATGACATGGTTGAGGTCCATGGTCTAGTTGAGATCTGTTTGTCATCAGCCACAGGTTCATTTAGTTACCTACTATCACAAGAACCTGTCTTTTGATTCCCCAGACGATGATCTGACATTTAAAATTAAAAGTCACGAAAAGAAAAAAAAAGATGTCGACTGTCTGTCGTTTGAAGAACTAATGGCATGGGAAGAAGAGGAAAAAAATTCACCAGCCTACCTTAGGACACCTTATATCAAGCCTTTTGTTGAAGCTAGTTTATTCAGAGGAAAGTCTGAATTTGGTGGTATTAATGACCTTGACTACATTCCTCCTTGTTTAAGGACTACAGTCCGACCTTATGTGTCGAATGACTTTGAAGATTCTTGGACACAGAACTCCACTATTACCGAGTGTTTGTCAAACGAACGTGGGTTGGAGATTAGTCCGTTAAGAGGTAAGAACCTTTTTAACGACTTTGAGGCTGCTGATAATCATGACCTTCAGGATCCACATTCAACAATATGTATAATCCCATCTACTCAAAACAGCCCTTTAAAGTGTAAGAGGTTTTTTAATGACATTGATGGCCTTCCTATAGTTGGAAGCTCAACTGTAGTTCATTATGTGTCCAAGAAAAGTCGTTTTGAAACTGGTACTTTGAAATCTAGGAGATTATTTGATGAATTTGAAGAAGTTGGTAGTAATCAATCTGATGATATGAAGGGTGATGAGGCAATCAGTTTGGTTAATGATCAAGTGATAGTTGCAGATTCCACAGCTGATGGTTCCATGTCATACCCAGCCTCTTCTGATCCAAGTAATTCGAAGGTATTATGAAGGCTACCATGTGGTAGTTATTTGATCTTCCAGGGTGGTATGTACCCTGTTAAACAATTTGTATTTTTGTTCCTTTCCATGCATGATGACTAGTTAGTGTATGTTACAAACTACACTAACTAGTCATCATGATGAAACAATTTATTTTCAGTATGTGGTGAAGGCTTGTTAGTGTATGTTACAAACTAGTATGTGATGATGGTTCTACTACCATGTGTATGTTACATTGCTATTCTTTTGATTAAATATGCTGATGTCTATCAGCACAACTATCTCGATAACAAAACTAAAACAATCATCTCAATAAATTGTTTCATAGATAAGATTTACCACACAACCATTACATTGTTAAAATGTAGCCTCATAACATTTATTATTGAACCATTACATCCATTCAAACAGTACTGCTAGAACCACATCCTTCTTCAGTTGATTTCCTTTCCTTGAGTTTTTCGAAGTACTCTTCCAGATCTTTAATCCTTTTTGCCAATGCCTTAACTTTTTCTGGTGTAATGCCATCTTGCTTCTCCTTACACGTAATATCACCATCTAGTTTTTTCTTCTCAGATAAATCTAAATCCATTGTGGATTGTTGTATGTGTGCCATCAAATTGTCATCAGCATCCTCTTTCCTGTTTGTCACTTGTTCATAATTACCTTTTCCAGATAAGTTCAAAGCCATTGTGGATTGTTGTATGTGGACTATAGAATTGACTGTATTTATGCTTATTTTGTTGACTTGTGTTTAGGCGGGAAAATTATTTTGGTGGGAGAATAGATAAGCGTATTTTGTAGCGATATAGTATGAGCGACTTTTTTAAAGCGATTTTTGAAACACTAAAACCTTATCATTTAGCTATTTTTGGCCATATTCAATCTCTACCCGACCAGAACCCTTGCTTTTTTCGTGCAACTGTCAATTTCGTTCAATTATTAAAATTGAATTTCTGAAGAGGTTCGTGATCCTTTATTGTCATGGTCCCCCATATCAAACTTTGAATATTCATTATCCAAATTTTAGCATTAACTTACCTTTACATGCTTGTAATTGTTTATAAGGTAATCATGGCCATCGAGTTTGTGGTGCGACCAAACAGAAATTTTTACCCTGGGTTTCTTGAGCTTCCTCGATTTGCTGACCGTGCTTTTAATGGGAATCGTCATTTCTATTTAACTGGAATACAAAGACAACGGAAGAAAGTAAGGATTGTTGCTCGGTTAGGAGGTCCCATTTGATTGTAGGTAACAAATGGGTAGAATTTGTTCATGAAAACATGTATACGGATGTTCACATGTTACACTTTGTTCAAGAAGGTGATGACTCTTTTTACGTTACTGGCTATGATTCTAAAGGGTTGGAAGTTGAAGAATATGCTGGTGTAGAAATTCGACATATAAGGTTTCAGAGTTATCGGCTGCCATACCCTCAATTTCCACAGGTTATATATAAGAACTCATTTTTTTGTTTACGTTTATTTAAGAATAAGTGTATGTTGTTACTGTATATGTTATAATTGTCAATCAGCAGATGGTAATTTTCTAGACGGTATTGGGTTGCGAGGTACTGTTGTTGTTGTTGTTGAAGGAATGGAGTTTAATGTGGATGTTACTTTGGGCTATGAACGATGTCATGATCCTCGTGTTTTGTATGTTATGGATGATGAGATGTGGTCGACTGCTCTTCAATATTCCGATATTGAATTTGGCGATGTTATTGTTTTTACTAAATTGGCAAAGAATAGGTTGAATGTAACCGTGTTTGGTTTCGAAGTTGGGGCAAAGATACAGGGGCAGTTTCTTGGTGTGACGCAATTGTTTTTTCCACAAAATGATCTTGATAATGAAGATGGAGGTAGGCTTGAAATCTCATAATCATATTCAGTAATATCATAATATTTATCTTTAAGATTTATTTTGATATTTTTGAAACAGGTGATCAGCGAATGCAACACATTTGCCAATGGATTGGTCACCTTGATCATTTTGGTGAGCGAACTGATGTCTTTTACAGAAGGTCTACTGAAATTCTTCCGTTATGTAAACTTGTAAGTTTGTTTTTTGTGTGTACTTTTTTTCTATGCATTTATATAATTTTATACAATTTTTGTAATTGTTGCACATCAGGACATTCCAGACCATTTCCTTCAGAATCATCCTATGCATTTTTATCAAAATGCACTTTTTAGGAATGATGAAGTCGAATACATGATGCAAATTCAAATTGACTATCATAGAGACAATCCATTCCGGGTGAATCATGTGAATGCATTAGGTGACTGGAACTACTTTTTTGAAGATTGTGAGTTTGATCATGGAAAGATGATAAGGTTTAAGTTCATGTATGTAGAGTCTTATGATGGTTTGGTGTATCCTGTTTTCCATATTTGTTAGGAAATCGGATAAGGTTTAATTTCATGTATGTAGATTGTTATGACATTTTCTCTATTTATTTTGTTGGGTTACATGAACAAACTTTTCAGTGGTGGGTGTGTATATACTTGTATTCGATTGGACTGTTTAGACTGTTACAAATTTTAACAGTTTATGGTAAGGACTTTCACAACACAACCATTATGTTGTAATCCTTCATATTAGTTCATAATATCACTATTTTTCGACTACTTTTGGTAGATGTAATCTTGGTAAAGAGATTGGAGTGTGGTTGGTGTATCCACTGCTAGGACATTTCAAACCACTGCTAGAGTTGATGAAACCACTGCCAGAAGAATGAATCCAATGCTTGAATTAAACCACTGCTAGAGTTGATGAAACGTCTGCTAGAGTTGATGAAAACACTGCTAGAGTTGATTAAAATTTTACAATGCTGAATAAAAACATTCCGAAATACATAAATCATAAATCTAATATGAATGCTCTCCGCATGCATAGTCATACGAGGGAGTACGAGAACGAGCAAATCCCTAGAACCGAGCCTAATCTTTCTCGTCTACACCATCGTCTACACACCGCCACAAGTTGTCAGCAACCTCGCGATCTTTGTGTGCTTGATCTTTCAAAAATTTGTCTATCACAGCTTTTCTTTCAGTAGTAATGTCGTTGCAACTATGGTAGTTTTGTCTCATTTGTTCCTTTTCCGCCTTTGCCTGGTCAAACAATTTGATGACGCTTATAATAGCGTTTTTTCGGGCCTCATCATCGATATTGCATTGATTTTGAACGTACACTTGCATATCTTCAACAGAATGGGGGAGACGGCAAGCCATATTAAATCTTGTGTTGGGAAGTATTTTGAGCTTCAATTGTGTTTGAAATTGTGTGTTAAAAAATGTGTTTGATGTGAAGTTGGTATTTATAGAGTGGTAAAAATTGTTTTGAAAATGTTTATTTTTTGTTTTGTTTTTTTTTTTTTTTAATATTTAATGACCAAACTGTAATGTACTATCACATATCCCAAAATATTCTGTGCAACTTTTTAAAAGCGCCTTTTTTCAATTTAGCGATTTATGATACACTAATACTGTATCTTTTATCTTTTTGTTCCCACATTCACTTCCTACCGACCAGAACCCTATCTTCTTAATAATCTAATACAACTGTCGTTTTCGTTCGATTATTAAAATTGAATTGTGCGAAAGGTTCGTCATACTTTATTGTCATGGTCCCCCGTATTAATTTTGTCTATATTTGATGTTTCAATATTCGAATCTAATTAGGGTTTACATTTAAAATTATTTATATTTTTTAAAATATTGTATTTTACGTGTTCCAGTAACAGGATGGCACCTATTTGGAGTTCAGATCCTCGTTACCTGTTTGACGTTCATGTTTTGGGGGAGTTTTATTTCCAACCGTTGAGGTATGAAAATGGGGGTGTGTCGGTGTAGGGATAGTGTGAGATAATCAAAGTTAGGATGGAGATTAACTGTAACACCATTTGTCTTTTTGTTGCTTACCTTTAAATCGAGTCATACAAGAAAGTCTTTGACCGTGTATGATAATATCAGGTGGAAGGATAGGAACCTGTGTGAGGTTATTTTTTGTGGGGGTAAAAGTATGGAGTTGCCAACCTTTATTTTGAGGGGGTTTTGTACTTGCAGTTTGTCCATTGCTCCTAGACTTGAGGTTTATCCACGGTAGGACAATGACCTTGTGCATTTTATGTTATAAAATTTTTTATATTTATTAAAATTTACATTTGGGATTAATCTAAGCTTATAACTTTGTAGTTTATATCTGTTTTAATTATGCCCCCTGGTACTGTTATTTCATACTGCTTGGAAAGCGTGTTAAGTT
>BPTQ01000009.1:53101654-53114807 GCA_019973895.1 Chrysanthemum seticuspe | reverse complement strand
GCTACAACTGAAACTGAGTTAACCCCACCAAGTGATGCACAAGTTAAAGAGAAGGAGGTGGTGCAGGACACATACACTGCTAGTGTTTCTGTAACCACTGATTGTTACTCAGAACCCACTGCTACAACTTCAACTGAGGTAACGACACCAAGTCATGTACACGTTAAAGAGAAGGAGGTGCTAAAGGAGACATCCATGGCTAGCGTTTCTGTAACCACGGCTAGTTTGAAAACTGTAGTAGACAATATAGTAGTCTCACACACTGCTATTACTACCACATCTACAATTGTCACAACTACATCTGTTTCACCACCTAAATCAAAAGAAGTTGACAAGGAGGCTGCCAGTACACTGATAAATTTAAGCAATAGTTCATCAAACCCTACACCTACCATTGCACCGGCTCCTATATTTCTTAAACCAACTGGACCTAAACCCTTGACTAAAAGCTTGACTATTGGTGAGCCTTTGAACAAGAAGGTGGCTCTACCAGATATTGGAAAGGGAAAAGGTATTGTTGAACCTGATATAAAGTTTAAGAATAAACAAGAGCAGATTGCTTATGATCATGACCTTGGTGTAAGAATCATAGCTGCAGAAAAAGCAGAAATAGAAAGGAAAAGGCTACAAGAGGAGGAAGCTAATCAGAGATGGATAGATGATTGGGAGGATTCACAATCCTTTCTTGAAGCTTCTACTAATATTGGGAATGAGTACACTCGTGAAGTGTGGGAACTGTTCTCTAATAATCAAAAAGCAAGAATCTTGTGTGAATGGGCAACAAGGTTCAAAAAAGAGAAAAAGCAAGTCAAAAGAAAGAAACCTCCTACGAAGAGCGAGATGAGAAATTCATACATGAAGATTATCAAGAATTCAGGCATAAATGTTGGTGTAAATCTAAGAACATGTTCAGTTGAGAGGCTGAAGGAGCTTTGTCAGATGTGTATGAGGGTTAATGAAGATCACATTCCTATGAATTCTGAGAAAGAAGCAGAATGGTTAAAGAAGCAATCCAGTTATAAAAGACAAAAGGTGGATGAAGATTTGAAAAAGAAAGAAAGAACTAAACAGTATTTTAAGGAGACTAATAGTCCTAATCCTGAACCTATTAATCCTATTCATTTAAAAGCAGTTCATCCTATTATCGATTGGCAGATTGTTATACAAAGAGTTAGAGAAGTAGTTGAGATTACAAGAGGTGATGGATGCAAATCCACTTATTTCACATTTGGGATCTTACTGGATTGTTTGACTAACAGTGATTTGGACCAGTTGTGGAAAGTAATGAAGTTCAGATATGGGAAGTTAGGTCCAAATGGAGAGTTAGCTAAGTTTGTGTGGGCTGCTATAAAGACCATGTTTGAACCTGATCTTGATGCTGAATATTGGTATGATTGTGAGGTGGATGAATGGCTATTGTACTCATACTGCAAGGTTCATGGTGTAAAAACTAAAAAAAATGATAGGTTTTTCATGTTCGTTGATAGGGATTATCCTTTATCAAAGAATGTGGCAAGACAAATGCTGGAAGCTAAACTCAGTTCAAGAGGAACAAAGGAGACACATCCTATAATTGATCCACTGTTTCAAAAGATAGATAAGATTGCAGACATACAAGGAACCTACTGCCAGAGGTAAACCAATCCTAGAAGATTGAATCCACTGCTGATGTTAGAATGCGGCTAGTAGTAAAGTGTAACGGATTAGGCGAAAAAATTTGTAAATCAATAAATTGATGCAAAAAAGGTCAGACGATACTTTAACAATGTGAAGTTAATGTATTCGATTGTTCAAATTTTGTTATTTTCGCAACCTCATTTTATTAAATTAAAATCCCATATATTCCATAGACAAGGAACCCTAAACCGTTTCCCAAGAAACGTATAAACATAAAACTAAATAAGATATACACAATCACTTCCTAATAAGGCTCATGTATATCCAAACTAAATATACTAAACACGGAATAACAACTTCAGCAGAAACCAAATGATCACTACATATCTTCGGCAGAATTATGTCTTCGGTAGAATCCACACTACTTCAGCAGAATCCATTCAGCATTAACTTGTTCGTTTTAATCCATACATCACATAATTCCCAACAGGATGTTCACCTAAACTGGAATTTGACTAGGTTAGGTTCCAGTTTCTTGAAAGATCTTTAACTATGCAGCACCAGTTGATTGTATACGAACATCAGAAGCAAAGACACAAAATAGATATTTAACTGGAATTTTACTAGGTTTGTGTTTCTCTGAGTTTGTTTTGCAGCATGCCCTGTTCAGTTATTTCTCATCAAGTGTGGTCCTTTGGTATATGGTCTAGTAAGCTCAAAGCTTATTTCTCACCAGATCTTTGCAGCAACATATGACATCATGTACATCAAAACATATAAGTTTCATACTATTCTCATCACTTCCAGGTGTGTTAACTCCTGCGAGAGGTGAATCATTGAAAATAATGGGTTTGATGTCTCTTTACCAATAGCCATCACTACTGGAGTAGCCATATGTTTTGAGTTCGAAAACTATGGTACATTGATAACCATCTGATTTATTGGCAAACCAGCAACCATATAAATGGATTTGACTTGTCTTTACCTGTAGCCGTTTGCTCAGGACTAGTCAATTCTTAGTATTGGTGAATTGAGAACCAAATATGGATTCAGTTGCCTTTACCACATTCCATATTCATGTGGGCTAGCCAATTCTTGGATTCCAAAAAGGAATAGACCATGGTGAATTGATGACCATGCAACCCTCAGCAGTTAAGCATGGGTGGTTGTAGACCCTATGATTTTGAGCAAACCATTACAGCTATCAACAGATTTGTTGTGTCTTTACCAAAGCTGTACCCTTTGGACTAGCCAACTCTTTGACATACACAAGGTATATCTGGTGAGTTAAAAACCATCAGAATGGTACAACAAACAAACCTGCATAAATGTTAGTTTTATTATTATTATTATTTTTTTAACTAAGAAATTGAAAAATAACACAGAAATTGACAAATAACACAAATAACAAAAACTAAATGTAACAAAACAAGGTAGTGCAGAGAGTACCAAGTACCATGATAAGGATGAGGATGAGGCCTATTGCTGTTGAAGAAGTTGAGTCTTGATCAAACCCACCAATGTTGAAGCAGACAGTCTTTCATTGCCCACTGGATCTGGAGGAATCTCCAATTTCTGACTAAGCTTTCGTTCCATAAGTCTGTTGGGCAATGGATACTTTCTTTCAGCAAGCATACAGACAGTGATTCCACCCTTAGTCTCAAGCACATGCACATGAGGGAGAGAATAGAATCTCCAGGACGCAACCTTCCACCGATGTGAGTTCTCCCAAATGGAATGTGCTTTACTATTGGGAGAATGAGAGTTTAACAGGGCTTGAAGATCTCCCGGTAAGAACATCCCAGATGTCACACCCCCAATTTACCTGTTTTGCAGCGGAATGGAATACCTGGGGATAGACTGTCATAGCACCACAATCACAGTTATATTGAACGACCTAAAGTGTCGTTTAAAAACACATCGTTGGATATTTAATAAAAGCGTTCAGAGTTACAACATAGGTCCCAAAAGTTTATAAAGTTTGCGGAAATACAAATATATTACAAGTCCAAACGATGTTTTGAAAGAAAGTGCCATAATGTACAATGATATAAGTCGACGCCGCGACTCAAAAGGGGTTCCTTAACCATGCCATGATGAGTATGCCTTAGTTACCTGAAAATACATTGCTAAAACGGTCAACAATAATGTTGGTGAGAAATCATAGGTTTAGGTAAATGTTTTATACGACTACGCAAGTATAGACCAGGTATGACAATCATGTCACAGAAAAATGTTACAATTGCTATAAGTCCATGACACCGAAACTAGACTGTTCATAATGTATGCCCCAACAGAGTGTTTGCCAGACAACTCAATAATGTTATTAAATGAAATGCATCCGTATGACTAGTTGGGATTCACCAACCCGGATGGAGGCGTCACCCTCGATAGATCTATCCACTCACCCTCGCTTCTAAGATTAACGGTTCATGTAATATAATGGGGACTTTCAATTGGCATGTGGTAACTTAAGCAATGTAAATGAATTTAACATACTTGGTATCGTAATAAAAATGTTGTGCAATGTATTCTCCCCCGTAGGTTTGAAAATAATTATAAACATGTACGACGGGGCTATGAAAACTCACTTGATAAATTGGTACAATGACAAGAGTGAGTACACTGAAATGTAGCGTGATCCTTTAACCTTGACCTATTATGAATGATATGATACGTAATGAGTTATGATGTAATGTTATGCATGCATTTCGTATGTTATTTATACCATTTGTGAGTTTTGAAAATAATACTTATCGTCGAAAAATACTCTTTTGACGTCTTGACCATTCTTAAATTACTTTACAAGTATTTACGTCAAAATGTCATCCTACAATAGTTTATTAATGATTTATTGCGAAATTTTAACTTTTCGTCGTAAAATAATGTCGTCGGAAATTTCATGAAAGTGACAAAAATGGCTTCGAAAAGCTAGTCGTAAAATGGTGTACGTCGAACGTTAGGAAACGAACTCAACGGTTTTGGAAAGCTTGTATCAAAATCTAAAAGTTTTAGTACATGAGTTTTCGTCATAGAGGTCTCGAACATAAAGATAATAGAGGTTAAATATGGTGATTTTGTCCAAATGTGGTTTAAAAAGTGAGTTTCGGCAAAGTTTAAGAAACCGTAAATAATTTATTACAACTCCGCTATTCAAACGGTTGGTCATTTTAGAAAATATGCTTGGTGATCTCGATTTTATTAGAAGACATCTTGTTACAAAAAGTTCTACGTCATCGTTAAAAATAGCCTTCAATATGGTCGTTTTGTTTACCGTAACACTTGTCTCGTAAAAATAATATAGTTTTTCTAAAATAATAAAGTTACGGCAATTTATGAAAACGTGTATATTTTAGTCGTTATAAATCCGTTTTCTACGTATTATACGTCCTTAGCTTCGTATCAAAGTATACTAATATATTTTTGATAAGTCGAAATAATTTATAAAGCTTAGGACTCGTTTTTGACTCGTACAAAACAAAAACAACTTGCTGAAATTTCAGGAAATATATATTTCGTCGTCAAACTTGAAAAATTCATAACTTCTTCGTTATAACTCCGTTTTAATCCGTTCAAGCGGCCACGGATTCGTTTTAAAGTATATTTTCTAAATATCTAGGCCAAAAGTTCGTGTCTACTGTCGGATTTTCCAGAAATTCAAAGTAAGATCAGACCACTTTTTATACTTGTCGAAAATAGTTTTTCTCGTACTAAACCTATTCCAATCCCTTCAAAACAACTCCAAAGCTATTCTAATCCTACCATACACCTTCTTAGGGTGTCATGGGTTCCTAAACATCATCAAGACCAATATATAACAAGGGATAAATTATAGGATGACCTTTATATATATAACTCTAAAAATCAATGTAAAAATGGTATAAATAACAATAAGTCTTGCATGCTTGCCCAAAAATGATGAAATACATATGAAATGAAAATGAAAGATATAAAATGAAAGTGATATGCTTACAAGCTACTATGATGAGGTGATTAGAACAAGGATTAACCTAAACACCCTAGGTTTTTATTTCAAAACCCTTAATAAGAGTGTATCTAGATTGTGTTAACTTGATCTTGAAATTTTTGAATGATCCCTTCTTAACACCTTGTATGTGACCGGTTTTGAGAGAGGAAAAACCAAGAGAGAAACACAACTACTAACACTAGAATTATTTGTGATTGAATGAATGAAGTAGGATATTTGAGGTGAAGTGTAAATCTTTACAAGTAACAATTTTCTACCAACATTTAATGCTACCCCCCCCCCTTGGTCGGCCAAGGGGGGAAGCATTTGTCAAAATACTTTTTTTTTTTTTTTTTTTATATATATATATATTGTGTATAATTTGTTAAAAAGCTGTAAGTAAATGTTTATGTAATAATAACTTGTAAGGTTTGTATATACATTAGTGTATTTAAGGTAGTTTTTGGTAAAAGAAATTTTTAATAGATCAAAGTAGAGTATAATGAGATCATAAATAATTGTAAAATTACATTCCTTGTAAAATTTGAGTGATATAATAATTATCTTGTAGTTTTTAAGAAAAGTGTCGTAATAATATAAATTTAACGATTTATATACAAAATAGATTTAAAACACTAGGTAAACTCAAAATATAGTTTTTATACACTAAATGTAAGTATAAAAATATATCGGGATCATTTTTTTGGAAGTAGCGGATTAAATGTTCAAAATAATAACTTACGCGATAACGTTTATTTAATATGAAATTTACGCGTTTAAGGTGAAATGCAAAATCATGAATGAACTAACATGATGCAAATGATGCTAATGAAATGTAGACTAAACTTAGTCAATATGAAATGTTCGTGATGATATGATCATGAATTCGCCGCTAAACCATTAAGGTTACGCGAATTTGGAACACGCAAACCTAGTTTACGATAAATGATGAAATTGTGAAACGTGAATTGTTTTGAGAAATGACCTGAAAGTACGGGTTGTCACATTCGCCCATCCAAAAAGGAATTCAGTCCCTGAATTCAATCGTTGTTAGGTCTAACGGTGTTGTTGGTGAAAAGATGAGGATACTTGAGGCGCATCTGGTCTTCCCGTTCCCAAGTAAACTCAGGACCTCTTCGAGAATTCCAGCGAACCTTCACGATAGGAATACGACTCTGTTTCAACTGCTTGACCTCGCGGTCCATGATTTCTGCAGGTTCTTCCACAAAATTGAGTTTATCGTCGAGTTGAACTTCTTCCAATGGAATAACGAGTGATTCGTCCGATAGACATTTCTTCAAGTTTGAAACGTGAAACGTGTTGTGTACATGACTAAGTTCTGACGGAAGATCAAGTCGATAAGCTACGGGACCGACTCTGCTCAAAATCTTGAATGGTCCAATGTACCTCGGGTTCAACTTCCCGCGCTTTCCAAATCGTACCACGCCTTTCCAAGGCGATACTTTCAACATAACTTTGTCACCCACTTGAAATTCTAATGCTTTGCGTCTAACATCCGCGTAACTTTTCTGTCGGCTTCTGGCAGTTCTGAGTCTATCTCGAATTTGAACTATCTTTTCTGTCGTTTCCCGTACCATTTCTGGACCAGTGAGTTATGCGTCTCCAACCTCGGCCCAACAAACAGGTGATCGGCACTTTCGACCATAGAGTGCCTCGAATGGTGCCATCTTTATACTGGTGTGATAACTATTGTTGTACGAGAATTCTATCAATGGCAAATGGTTAGCCCAACCATTTCCAAAATCAATTACACATGCCCTCAGCATATCTTCTAGCGTTTGAATTGTCCTTTCACTTTGACCGTCGGTTTGTGGGTGATATGCTGTGCTCATCTCTAATCTGGTTCCGAATGAATCTTGCAATGATTTCCAGAAGTTTGAAGTGAATCGACTATCTCTGTCGGAAATGATAGAAATTGGTGCACCGTGCCTCGAGACGATTTCCTTGACATAAAGTCTAGTGAGTTGTTCCATGGAATAAGTCTCTCTAATTGGTATGAAATGGGCTGATTTGGTAAGGCGATCAACAATTACCCAAATAGCGTCGTAACCTCCCGATGTCTTAGGAAGTTTTGTAACAAAGTCCATTGTAATGCGTTCCCATTTCCATTGAGGAATTTCTGGTTGTTGGAGTAATCCTGAAGGCTTCTGATATTCGACTTTTACCTTAGAGCAGGTAAGGCATTTGCTAACGTATGTGGCAATCTCTGCTTTCATGTTCGGCCACCAATAAAGTTTCTTAAGATCTTGATACATCTTATCAGATCCTGGGTGAATAGAATACTTTGACTTATGCGACTCATGCATAATCAATTCTCGTATTCCGCCATACAATGGTACCCACATTCTATCCTTGAAACATAATACTCCATCTGCTCTCTTTACAAAACCATTTGCGTTTTCGGGCATACCATAAAGCTTTTCACTTGGTCGATTTTCCTCCTTAAGTGCCTCGATCTGTGCTTCGTGGATTTTCGATGGTAAAGGGGAATTAATCGTCATTCCTAATGATCGAACTCTTAAAGGTTTGGGCCTCTCTTTCCGGCTAAGAGCATCAGCCACAACATTGGCTTTTCCCGGGTGATACTTGATTTCACAATCATAGTCGCTGAGTAACTCCAACCAACGACGTTGCCTCATATTAAGCTCCTTCTGATCAAGAATATATTGTAAACTCTTGTGGTCAGTAAACACTGTGCACTTTGTACCGTAAAGGTAGTGTCTCCAAATCTTGAGTGCAAAAACTACGGCCCCTAACTCGAGATCATGAGTGGTGTAATTCTTCTCATGAACCTTAAGTTGTCGAGAAGCATACGCTATCACCTTCTCATTTTGCATTAAAACAGCCCCAAGTCCTTTATGCGAAGCGTCGCAATATACAACAAAGTTCTCAATTCCTTCGGGTAGTGCCAAAATTGGCGCACTGCAAAGCTTTTGCTTCAACAACTGAAAAGCAGCTTCTTGTTTCTTTCCCCACTCGTACTTCTTGTTTTTCTGTGTCAACTTGGTCAAAGGTCTAGCTATCTTTGAAAAACCTTCGATGAATCTTCGGTAATACCCGGCAAGTCCTAGAAATTGTCGGATTTCTGTAGGATTTGTTGGAGTAGCCCAATCTTTTACGGCTTCAATCTTTGCGGGATCAACTTGTAGTCCTTGACTATCAATGACGTGACCAAGAAATTGCACTTTGTGATTCCAAAAATCACACTTCGAAAATTTGGCATACAACTTCTCATTCTTGAGTAGTCTTAAAATCGTCCTTAAATGTTCTTCGTGCTCTTCTTTGCTCTTTGAGTAAATCAATATGTCGTCGATGAACACTATAACAAACTTGTCCAAATACGGTTTACATACTCTATTCATGAGATCCATGAATACCGCAGGTGCATTAGTCAATCCGAACGGCATCACTTGAAACTCGTAATGACCGTAACGTGTTCTAAACGCTGTTTTCGGAATATCCTCCTCCCGAACTCTAAGTTGATGGTAACCCGACCGGAGATCAATCTTGGAGTAAATACTTGAACCTTGCAACTGATCGAATAAGTCATCAATTCTGGGGAGTGGGTAACGATTCTTCACCGTTAACTTGTTCAACTCTCTATAATCTATACACATTCTGAAGGATCCATCTTTCTTCTTCACAAACAAGACCGGTGCTCCCCAAGGCGAGGAACTCGGCCTAATGAATCCTTTGTCTAGAAGTTCTTGCAACTGATTAGACAACTCTTGCATTTCGGATGGTGCTAGACGGTAAGGTGCTCGCGCAATTGGTGCAGCTCCGGGTACTAAGTCAATATGAAATTCTACTTGACGTATTGGTGGAAGTCCGGGTAAGTCTTCGGGAAAGACTTCAGAAAATTCTCGGACAATTGGTACATCTTCAAGTCGCTTCTCCTCCGACTTTTTCTCGGTTATATGGGCTAAGAAAGCAAAACAACCTTTCTTTATGTACTTCTCCGTTTTGATGCATGATATGATACTAAGTCTAGTTCCACTTCGTTCCCCACGAATAATCAAAGTTTCGCCGTTGTAAGGAAGATGAACAACTTTTTCATCACAAATGATTTTTGCACGATGTTTGGATAACCAATCCATGCCGATGACGACGTCAAAACTACCAAGTTCTACGGGCATAAGGTCTATGTTGAAGGGATGATTTAGAAAATTGAATGTGCAACCACGGACAATGGTGTTGGTGCTAACTACGTTACCATTAGCTAATTCGACGTTGTATGATATGTCTAATGTGGTTGGTTTGATGTTGAGTAAAGGTGCAAATGTAGTGGACACAAAACTTTTATCGGCTCCCGAATCAAATAAAACTGATGCGTAACGATTATTGATAAGTAACGTACCCGTGATAACATTCGGGTCCTCCCTAGCTTCTCCGCCTCCTATGACGTAAGCCCTTCCTTGTGCCATTCCTCCTTGATTCTGATTTCCTTGGTTCCTTCCCTTTTTACATTCCGACTTGTAGTGCCCCCGTTCTCTGCAACCAAAACATGTAACTTGTTGCGACTTGCAATCCCTAGTTCGGTGACCAACTTTCTTACAATTCTCACATGGATCAGGACATCGACCCGGTTTGTGATGACTCGAACACCTATCACACTTAGGCAAAACCCCCGAGTACCCTTTTCCTTCCTTTGGACCCGCAGCATAAGCCTTTGCAACCTCTTGTCTCTTGGGTGGTTGTTGAGTAGCATTTCTACCTCTAGTGTTGTCCCACTTTCGCTTGTTGTTGTTGCTATTGTTATTGTTGTAGTTGGCTCGGTTATTGTTGTAATTGAAGCGGTTGTTGGGGTTGTTGTTGTTGTTTCGGTTGGTGTTGGTGTATTTACCTCTCTTCACCACCTGTGCCATAAGCTTCTGAGTCACTCTAATAGATTCCTCAATTGTTTGTGGATCAAACGAAGTCACATCTCCTTGAATAACCTCGGGAAGTCCCCCGATGAAAGCCTCTAGTAACTTCTCGTTATCCGAAACCATAGACGGGCATAACGCGGCCAATTCCTGGAATCTCCGAATGTAAGTGTCAATATCATACCCAATAGTTACCAACTCATAGAATTCTGTCTCTAACTTTTTCACTTCCGTACGAGGAAAAAACTTCTTTGTTACCAAACCTTTGAATTGCTCCCAAGTAAGCTTGAAAGCATTCTCCATTCCCATCGGTTGAGCATATGAGTTCCACCACGACAATGCTCCATCAAGTAGTGTACTTGTAGCAAACTTGACCTTACTATCATCCGAGCAATTACATAACAAGAACACGGACTCCAATTTCTCAAACCATCGAACCATGGCAGTGGCTCCTTCGGTACCTCTAAACTTCGTGGGATCTCCATTTTTGAAATCCTTGTACGAACAGCTTTTAACTCCGGATCCTCCTGCATTGCCTGCAGCAGCAGCAAGCCTAGCGGCTTCAGCAGCAGCCGCGGCCTCGGCAGCAGCAGTAGCCACCGTTTCCCTTTCAATCCTTAGAGCATCGGCTATGCTATCATTCACCAACTTTTGAATAGCCGCTTGGGTCATTTCAGGTGTGGCTTTCTTTGGCACCATAACTCTTCAAAATCACAAGATGAAACAATCATGAGAACTCGTAAGTAGAAACAACCATCACACAAATATATCCACAACCACAACATGCATAAAGTAAATGGAATCACAACGGAACAATAACGAAATATCACAAATATAATCACAAAACACGTGGATAATATACATGAAAATTTCGGCCTACATGGACCGATATCATAGATAATAAAACCATTCCTACATAGTAGAGTCAATACTTGATACATTTGTTTGTACAACAACCAAGAGACAACAAGTTCTTTAAACTGCGTCACACACCTCGTGACTAGGATAATAATGGTCAAAACTATACATGATAAAAGTCTACACATGGCACCTCATGGTGCTCCGCCGGCTCGATCCTGAAGATCTCGAACCTGAGTAGTCAAGCTAGCAACCAAACTCCTTAACTCTCCAATCTGACCCTGCAAGGTAACTATACTCTCACGAGCTAGTGATAACTCCTGTGCCTGACGCTGTAACTCATCCTGTGCCATCTCGGCTCTGTCGTATAACTCAGGCATCTCCTGCCTCAACTCAGCAATACGCTCCCTGTTCTCTAACTGCCTATTCTCTAAACCCTGATGAGCTAAATCAATAGAAACCCTGCCTATCACCAGGCCCTCGACCTCCTCCGCAATGGTCTCAACCCTATCTAACGACAGTTCCTCCAACTGCCGCGACATCCTATCTATCAGTACCTGCTGACTATCTATACGAGCTCCTAACGCCTCAGTAGAAGGCTGTCTAGCAGTCGCAGCCTTAGAGCTCTCGCCTATCTCGAATCTAACAGGCGGTTCGGGTTCTGTAGATGGTGGTGTAGGGATGTCAAAACGAGCACGCTTTTTGAGCGGCAAGTCTGATGTAGGTAAAGGATCCCTAAGAAAATACGATGAGGATGATGATGATGATAGTAGTGGTGATGGTGGGTGTATCGGGTCGTGAGCAGGGCTAACATGTGGAGTAGGTGCGACCTCGCCCTCCTCAAAGGGTTCAGTCTCCGTGTCAGTCATAATAGGTGGGAAGGCTGGAGTAGAGCCAATCGAAGATAAGACCTCAGTGGAGTGCGATAAGGCATCATCCATGTTAGGATTAACTGGGACATCTTCCGTGTTAGTGTCCGATGATATAGTGATGGGATGTGAATCTGAAGACATCTCTGTGATAACCGATGTGAAATGAAAGTAAATAACTCGAACAAAGTGTATATAAATCCGCATGAAAAGTGAATATGCACTTATGATGAAATGATGAGATGCAATGATAATGTAGCTATAGTCTAGGGTCAATGATGCAACCTAGTTCTCTATAACTGTAGCTCTGGTACCAATCTGTCACACCCCCAATTTACCTGTTTTGCAGCGGAATGGAATACCTGGGGATAGACTGTCATAGCACCACAATCACAGTTATATTGAACGACCTAAAGTGTCGTTTAAAAACACATCGTTGGATATTTAATAAAAGCGTTCAGAGTTACAACATAGGTCCCAAAAGTTTATAAAGTTTGCGGAAATACAAATATATTACAAGTCCAAACGATGTTTTGAAAGAAAGTGCCATAATGTACAATGATATAAGTCGACGCGCGTTTGAAATATTTGAAAACCCTGGATACAACATTGAGACTTGCGAAAATAATTTATAGGTTGCTACACAAAAATTTGCTGTGAAATCCAGCAAGTTATATTGACACTAACACCACGATACTGTCAGATAGGGGTCCATAAGGTAAGGCGACGTTTTGTCCATTTAACCCCCACACTGTCTAACCATGGTCTCGATGTCAATATCTCTTGATCCAACGTAGTAACTGGGATCTGATATCGATGTAATAGTAACGTAGAGTAGTAAAGTAGTATTCACGTATAAGTGAAAAGTACGCCTAAATATATGTGAAACAAGCTCAATAAATGAAAGTAAAGTGTAGCCAATAGTGTCTCTACAGAAGTCTAAGTGTAGGGTAGTG